>JBBBDQ010000868.1:3667500-3737500 GCA_037127315.1 Ascarosepion bandense | reverse complement strand
CCACGCGCTCATCTCAGGCCTCAAAAAGAACTCATATAATTGGAGTAGATAGATCTATGTATCGCCCGGTTCACACTCCACCCACGTCTATTGAACAGGTTAAGAGGCTCATCCCTTGTTCCCTGTTTAGGATGTGGTTTCCGGCTTTCTCTTCTCCAATCTTCTCACTTTGTCTTTTTTTTTTTTTCAATTGGAGTAGATAGATCTATGTATCGCCCGGTGCACACTCCACCCACGTCTATTGAACAGGTTAAGAGGCTCATCCCTTGTTCCCTGTTTAGGATGTGGTTTCCGGCTTTCTCTTTTCCAATCTTTTCACTATTACGTAGCCCCCTGCACATCAGTGGCGTTACCGCCTTACTCGGGGTGATACGATTAAATATATATATATATATATATATATATATATATATATATATAAAAACTAGTGTCGTCTCATTCAATCGCACGGGGAAGTAATTAACTTCGTTATGTGTTATCTTTAGACCTAAGATTAAAATATTAGGTTGGAACTGTGCAGTCGTCACTTTCCAACCTTGATAGAATCCAGAATCGTTTATATGGGAGAAGATTTTTTTTTCCGTAACCCCTTTTACCAACAGACACAGCATTACAAGCTTGTCAGTACTCTATTACTAATTCTATGACAAACGTTCAAAGGATTTCCATTCTCAGTTCTATCCGTCAAGACCTTTACAACTAGAATACGACATGCTAATTCCATCGACTTGAATCACACTCATTAACCCCGTATTCAAAATGCAAAATAAAAATTCTACTCATACAGCTTTTTGCCAAAAATTGCCATTTCATGGAACATACACCCGTGTGGATGTTTCCCTGAATTCTTAGCCTCTCCAAGTCAAGGGTCAGTCGTTATCTAACTAGCTTATCCACATGATCTACTCTTCCAACCACCTCCTCTTTCATCCATATCACACACCTCTTCATCATAACTATATTAATAGTAACCCTCTACTTAAATTGCTTCTTAAGCTTTGTTTGAGTTTAACTTTAGCATTAAAAAACGCATTCGGATCACTTTTAATGTTCCTCTCTTCATTCCTCAATATCAACTCGCATAGTTTTCTGAAACATGCAGACGTTGGGCAAACTCTCCTACGATGCAGAATTTCTTATTGAGTTAATGTTCCGGCAAAATTAAGTGCCTTCAATTGGAAATTCTGTTTGTTTTTGTGTTTCGTTTCTAAACGTTTGATGTGCCTTAGTGCTTGCTTTATTTTTTAATCAAATCTGTAAATAGCTTTCAGTTTCCATTCCGTCACAATTATCTGCCTCGCTTCTTCTTTTTCCCCTTTCTCTCGTAATAGATGCGTGTTTCTTTATCATGTAACACACACACACACACACACACACACACACACACACACACATATATATATATATATATATATATATATATATATATATCATCGTTGTTCTTCATATATATATATATATATATATATATAAATGAGATTATAACTATACTCGTGTCGAAAAATCTTCCACGAATCTACGAAGAAGGGAAAAAACGGTTTTAAAAAAGAAAGAGCTAAGTACATGAACATCGGTCAAAAGGGTTCGTCAAAAGGGTTCGGACCGAATCAGCACGTCGTCCAAAGAAAAAACCCCGATACGAATAATCAACTAACGAAAAGCGCTCAATACTTAGTTAGATGAGTAAAGAATACCTATTGAGCCAGACTGACCTACCTAGGTTTCACCTAAACGGATCGTCAGGGAAAGCTGGTATATATATATATATATATATATATATATATATATATATATAAAAGAGATTATAACTATAATCGTGTCGAAAAACCTTCCACGAATCCACGAAGAAGGGAAAAACGGTTTTAAAAAAGAAAGAGCTAAGTACATGAACATCGATCAAAAGGGTTCGAACCGAGTCAGCACGTAGCCCAAAGAAAAAACCCCGATACGAATAATCAACTCACAAAAAGCGCTCAATACTTAGGTAGATGAGTAAAGAATACCTATTGTGCCAGACTGACCTACCTAGGTTTCACCTAAACGGATCGTCAGGGAAAGCTGGTATATATATATATATAATTATATATATAAGAGATTATAACTATAATCGAGTCGAAAAACCTTCCACGAATCCACGAAGAATGGAAAAAAAAAGGTTTTAAAAAAGAAAGAGCTAAGTACATGGACATCGGTCAAAAGATTTCGGGCCTAGTCAGTACGTAGCCCAAAGGAAAAACCCCGATACGAATAATCAACTAACAAAAAGCGATCAATACTTAGGTGCCGAGGAATAAGTAAAGAATACCTAGTGAGCCAGACAGACCTACCTAGGTTTCACCTATATAATTGTAGATATGAATTGGAATCCAACAAGATTTGTTTATCATTTCATCTCAAGCAAAGTGGGGCCGCCTCTAGTGCACAGGGGAATCGTGAGGAAAAAAAACAAAGTATAAGAAGAACGGATTAAAGATGGGTGTCATTCAAGGGGATAGAAGATTGCAATTTACATTTAAACATTTGGAGATTCTAGCTATGAGGGGAGTCAGTAAACGGAAGGGCGTTCCACAGGCGAGAAGTGCGATTAAATAAACTTTACAGTAGAAGAGGTGGTTACATTTAACTGCTTTAACGGTAAAAGGGTGAGACCTTGATGCCAGTCTAGTAGCACGCGTAAATTCATGTGGTCGGAATACCAGGGAAAAGAGTTCGTCAGAGCAGTTGTCTTGAAAATATTTTTAGAAAAGACAGAGGGAAGCCAGATGACGTCGGTGAGAAAGTTAATGAAGCCGAGATGCCAGGTCAGGATCGATTACATTGCAAATAGAATAAACTAAAATCACAAAATAGGAAACGTACCTCAATCTAACCTGTTTCACTTTTATCAAGGTTTCTTCAGATGTCGAGAGGAAATTAAAAAATAATAAGAAAGGGAGAATATACTCATATGTTGCGATTTGTAATTGGTTCTTATTGGTCAGATATGCGTCACGTGTATTAAAGCAATAGATAATTTTTTTGTTTTGTTTTTAAATGTATGTGCGTAAAATATTTTGGACGGTAAAGTGTATAACAGTATTTGTGCGCAGGGGGGGGGGGTTAGAATGAGAGAAAAAAATACTTTGTACAGGGGTTACTAAGAAAAGGATAAAAAATAAACGGGATTCAAAAAACATAGATGGCGATTGACGTTGCATTTCAATTGTTGGAGATTGTAGCAAGTAAATGGAAGGGAGTTCCACAGCAGTTTGTGCGATTAGGATAGAGATTCGCTTGAATTTGCTGAACAGACGAATGTGTCAGATATGATTTAATCTTAGATCTATTTTATCAGATAAATAAAAATCTAGTAGAAAAATGGACAAAAAATTAAAACATTAACAAGACAGAAAAAGAACGAGAAAAAACGTATATAATTGAAAACAAGGAGGCAAAGAAATTAAGAACAAATAATTTTCAGACCCAAATTGTCAGGTGCGCCCGCTGTTCATCTCAGTGTTCTTGACAGGCTCCAAAGGAGAATCATTAATGTGATAAGTACCGACTTGGCGGCTCGACTCCAGCCACTTTCTCACCGACGGGATGTGGCTTCTCTCTGTCTGTTCTATAAATATTTTTATGGCTTCTACTCCGACGAACTTAAGTCACTGGTGCCCCTGCCACAGGTGTTTACTCGTGCAACCAGACTGGCTACTGTGTCCCACCCATTCACAGATCAACCAAATGCAGACGACAATTCTACTCCATCAGCTTCTTTTCTTGCACTTCTCACCTGTGGAACTCTCTTCCATATCCTTGATTTCCTGATGGGTACAACCTCCAGGAATTTAAATGCAATGTCAATACCCATCTCTTAACCAGTTGACTCCAGTTCTTTCTACATCACCCTGTAAATCTTTTCCTTTCTCTCTACCTTTGCAACTGTAATCACACCTGTATTCCCATTCTTCTCTTGCTTCTTTCTAACTCGTTCGTCTTTTTCTTCACTCTCCTCCTATCTAATCCTTTTACTCTTATGTAGTCCCTTGCACATCAGTGGCGTTACCGCCTTACTTGGGGGAAAACGATTAAAAACAGCTTTCAGAATACCGAAGGAAACATTTTTAGTGTCTTAGTCACCAGACAGACATTCTGCTTCGCAAAAGATGACTAGTTACCAGAATGCCATCTGGTTTCAATGATGCAAACATAACAATAAAAATACTCGTAGCTCAAAAGCTAAATATTTGTCTTTCAAATGGACCACCCTGGTTCAGTTCCCAGAAAGATTATTGATATTCAGTCAGTTGTGCCATACGTGATACAGGCTTGGGCGATCATGTCTCGAAAGAGACATAACTAACTGGGCAGAACATTATCCCGCAGTATGTTGCCATTGCTTTCTGCGGTAGACTGGTTGCCGACCAAGGCTATAGAACCCAATCTGTCCTGTTATTTAACCCATAATACCTTTCCCAAGGGTATTTGCGCGTAAATGAATGCAATGAATTCAGCTGGAATTCGAACTCGGCTTACCGATTTCTACCAATCGAAGCTGAGCTTATTAAATAAATACTCGCGTTATCCGTGTAAATTTAACGGTTTTCTTATTTAGATTTCCTGATAAATCTTAATTCTTAATTTAATGCTTGAATGCAAGATTCTAGACTATAAAGTACCGTGGAATTTCCCTGAATGCACAGTTATTTTTAGTTTAACAACTATAATGAAATATTGCAATAAAAATCCTAAATATGAAATACGGATAATTATGTAAAGAAGTAAGAGGGTACAAATGAAACAATGACATTTACGAAGTTTTTTTTTATTTCAATGAAATAAAAATTAAATGATAAACGTGTTATCGCTTTCTCTCTCGTCCTTTTCTTTCTTTCTTTCTTTCTTTCTTTCTTTCTTTCTTATTATGCATGAGAAATCAGAATGTCCAGTTCGAATTTTAGTCTAATTGTTGCATTCACTTATGCACAAATACCCTCAGGAAGGTTTTGAATCACTCTCCACTCCCGGCTATGGGTTAAAAAGTAGGACTTGTATCTGGAAAAATAATTATTATCTCACAAAAATTGTTAATGCGATACAATTATTATTTTATTATTATTATTATATTTATTATGTAACTGGACTTTTGTTGGACTTAATCCGGTCATTCCTCTCTAACCGCACACTGAAGGTGGTATTAAACGGACATACCTCCCAGAACTACCCTACAAATGCGGGTGTACCCCAAGGCTCTATCCTAGGTCCTACGCTCCTTCTAATCTATATCAATGATCTCCCCGATGCCATAAGATCACAAGTAGGCATGTACGCCGATGATACCACAGTTTACTCTCGCCTTGATAAAAAAATCTGGTGTTGGTGACAAGGTGAACCTCGCTGCCGTGCTTGAGAATGACCTCCAAACCGTGGTGGATTGGGGTAAGAAATGGCTCGTAAAATTCAATTCTTCAAAAACGAAGCTGCTGTCAATAAACCACCACAGACAACCGCACCTCCCTCCCATTAGCATGGAACAGGCTTGCCTCCCAGAGAGTAAATCACTACGCCTGCTTGGCCTGACACTCACAGCGGACCTCAAGTGGAATGACTACGTCGAATCCATCGCTAAATCCGCAGCTATGAAAGTCGGTTCTCTGTGCAGGGCCCGGAAATTCTTTCCGCCTGAATCTATCCTGCACTTATATAAATCCACCATCCGCCCTTGTATTGAGTACTGCTGCCACATTTGGTCGGGTGCCCCTTCTATTCTCCTCGGGGTTCTTGACAAAATACAGCGAAGAATCTGTAATGTGATCGATACCGACTTGGCTGACCGCCTGCAGTGTCTCTCTCACCGGCGTGACGTGGCTTCCCTGTGCCTCTTCTATAAATACTTTCATGACTTCTGCTCTGACAAACTTAAATCACTGGTGCGCCCTAGATGTGAATTTGCACGAGATACTAGATTGGCAACAAGGTCCCACCCTTTTACAGTGAAACCGATGAAATGTAACCGCAATTTCTACTCCAACAGCTTCTTTCCTCGCACTTCCCGCCTGTGGAATTCCCTACCGCATGCTCGCTTCCCCGACGGCTACAACCTCCAGGAGTTTAAATGTAAGGTCAATAGACACCTCCTAACACACTAACTCACACCCACTCTCTCCAACTCTATCCCTATGTACATCCTAAGTCGTCTATCACCCTCCTTCTGACATTTCCTATACCCAATCCCTCTATGTAACCCCCTGCGCTATAGTGGCAATAGGAAAAAAAACCCCTTCAGAATGTTATCTGTCTTGGCTCTCTACAAGTTCCTGTCCTTTGTAGCTCTCAGTAAATTTCTTCTTTTAGCTATCTCTTTTAACCTCTGTTCTGATAGTCATTTGTACAAATTTAAGCAAGTTCTGGTGCAGTGTATATCGACTGGGAACGACAAATCGGGGTGCTGAGTTCGAATTCCAGTCAAATTCCTTGCATTCACTTATACGCAAATATCCCTCGGAAAGGTGTTAATCCGTCTCTTTCCTCCAGTTATGGATTAAATAATAGGACAGATAGTGTTCTATAGCCTTGGCTAGCAACAAATCTACCGCAGAAAGCAATATCAACCAACCGCGGAATAATCTTCTGCACAGTCAATTTTTTTTTCTCTTTCGAGACATGCTCGCCCAAAGTGTATAACACGTATGGCACTTAACTCCTACGCTTAAACGAACGCAAATGTCTCGGCTCGGATTTGAACTCGGTACACCGATCCCACTTTTATGCGCCGTCTATTGCAACGTTACGCGCACATTCCCATATTTACTCGTGTGCTATGTGGTTAGATATCCGCAATTCCCAAATGCCGTGTTCACGTGCCTATACAGGTAGATGTGCTTGTTTATTTGGTTTCTTCCATGCGTACGCGGGAAGGGAAAAGCGTTTCTATGACTTTATATGATGGTGCTTGTGTCGACGCGTTTGTGTAGTCAGGTTTACACACGAGTGCATGTGAGGAAGTTTTCGCGTGATAGCGTATGCTTGCGTTCTGCAGCTGAACAAACATATCCTGCACGTATGACGTTCAATGCTAAGTTATTGCTTTAAGGCCGAGTTTGATATAAGTTCAGAGGTGATCCGAAAATTAAAAATAAATAAATGATAGAATATCGGTCTTAACTACGCACATGAAAGAAAATCTGTGTGAAGTTATGAACGCATGGTGAAAATACCAGGTGCAATCTGGTGATTTGGGGAATCTATCCTTACCATCGATAGAACATGTGAGCAACGAGGAAGTATTCAGGAACGACAAGGAAAATTATCCTCGCCAGTATAATAAAAACTGTTGTATATATACACACACACACACACATATATATATATCAAAATGAATAAGGAACGAAGAAAAATATTAGTAATATTCAAAACATTCATTTGAAAAAGTGCACAATATAGAAATAGAGCTATGAATATTCATTATAAATTATACTTTAAACATGTACAAAATACAATCTACTACAAAAAGTACACTTTGCAGTAACTTGTATTTTGGATATGTTCTAAAGTATAATTTATAACAAACAAATATATTTATAATATATTATATATTATAACAAACAAATATATTTATATATATATACACGAGTTACATTAAAAATGGCGGCAGACAAGGTCTTACCATTAAGTTTTTTTATATAATTTTTCATGTGATCTTATAATTATTTTTCTCTTAAGAACTCAAATTATATAAGAATTGTCCAAAGCTTTTGTATTTTCGAGTGCTTTCGGCTTTACTTTTAGCCATTATGAAGAATTAATATTGTTTTACTTATAAATAAACATGTGTAAAGTTTATGCATATAGAGTCTTGTGTATGATAAGTTCTGAACACGCTAAGCACATTTTTATCATGTTCACAAATGATGTTATTAAGTGTTTGATTTCGCTATTATTAATGTCTCCAATATTTTTAATCTTCTTTTGCACGTGGATGATGCTATTATGTATTTATTATCAACAAGTATATTACGGGTAGGTCCTGGAAGATCTCGATATGTGTTTAAATGATATCGGGTACAACCCTTGTGGGAAAGGTGCCATATCAATCTTCTCGTCAAATTTACATGTTTTTTTTAATGTCTTAAAGTAAGATACACAATAGTAAGTACGTCAATATATATGTTGCTCTCAATTTAGACAGCATATCGATATTAATATTCTGTCATCGTTTTTTGACGGAACGGGCTCACTCGTGTTTACAATAAAAAAGCAACAGTTAAAATTTTAGAGATATAATGTAGAAAGAAGGTCAAGAGAATTTAGCACCCACATGGCTTACTAGAGGCGAGAGAATAAGGGTAGCTTACTTAAGAGGCTTGTATTAAAGAATGAAAGAACCGGGACTAGGAACATGGCATATAAAAGAAAATGCGGAAAGAAAGTTTGGAGAATCTAACACACACAAGAAATATTAACGAGACAAGAAAAGCAGGTATAATTAGTGAGTTATTTGCATAACGAGATGTGTGAATGAATTACAAAACAAAGACAAAAAGGGGTGCCACTGAGTCAAAATTGGATTAGGCCACAAAATAAAGGAAGTAATGGAGAGCCATTATCACCTACGTTCTGAAGACAAGTGAGACATAAAACAAGATTGTTAATTATCTTTGACGTTGACATACAAAATTACGGTATATAAAGATAGGAACATTTGATAGCTAACAAAATATAATCTCTGATTATATACACTATACAACAGAAATCTACATAGTCAACGAATGAAAACAGCAGCAAAATATGATTTCACCGTCCTCTTCTTTTTTATATGCAGAGTCCTTTCAAGACGTAGGCGATCATAGACCTCCAATAGTCACTCTTAACATTTTTCTTCTTGGTATCTCTTTCAAACCCTGCTTCGCCATCCACTTACTCAAGCCCATCTAATATACTTCGCGTTACTTTCCCCGTTCTCTCTTTCCTTCTATCCGTCCCGTGAGTATTAGATTCCCCAAGCCCTCCTTCCTTATTATGTCTTCGAGTAACTCCAGCTGTCTCTTCATGATATTAACAATAAGTTTTCTTTTCGTTTGCATTCTTTCCAAAACCTTGTCGCTGCTCACCTGGTCGGTCCATACTATCCTCAGCATAGTCCTTTCTTCAGTCTTTCCTTTGCTGCCTTCTGCAGGAGGTCCTGTACTTTCGTTTCTGTGTCTGCTATCAGCACTGTGTCATCTGCGTATCTTACATTGTTAGGATTGTAACTGCCAATGACAAATCCTGGCAGGACTTCTAGTTCTCTCAGAATCGTCTCACTGTACAGTTTTGATAGATCCGGTGAGAAGATACATTTTAATCTTACATCCCTTACTATTTTTGTATTTCTGCTAAATTTATTTCCTATCCGTATGCAGGCGGTTTGCAGCAGTATAGGTTCTTGATTATTCTAATGTCTTTACCGAATATGTCGTGGTTGGCAAGCATTTGTGGCGTACTTTGTGGAATGCCTTTGCGTAGTCTTTAAAACAAGGGTCCTTTTGCATTCCTATCGTTCTTTCTAGTAACATTTTGAGAATAAAGCTATCCTGCACTTATATAAATCTACCATCCGCCCGTACTTTGAATACTGCTGCTATATCTGGTCGTGTGCCCCTGCTATCTACCTAGGGGTCCTTGACAAAATCCAACGGAGAATATGTAATATGATCGATCCCGACTTGGCAGCCCATATACAGCCACTTTCTCACCGGCGCAATGGGGTTTCCCTGCGTCTCTTCTACAAATACTTTTGCAGCTTCTTCTCAGATGAACTTAGCTCACTGGTGGCCCCTATATATGAATTTACTCGAGCTACAAGATTAGCAACTAGGTCCCATTTTTACTATGAAACCAATAAAATGTAAACGCAAATTCTACTCAGTTAGCTTCTTTTCTCGCTCTTCCCACCTGTGGAATTCCCTTCCGTTTACTTACTTCCCCGACAGCTATAATCTCCAAGAATTTAAAAGTAAAGTCAATAGTCATCTCCTATCTCACTGACTTGCATCCTCTCCCTCATGCTCCTTTCTCCGTCCACTCCACTCTCATCAGTATTCTCATCCTTCTCTTACTCACTTCCTGACACCCTCTATAACATTACTCTATTTCTCATAACTTTCTATGTAACCCTCTGCGCACCAGTGGCAGTAAACTGCCTTGCTTAGGGCGATATGATCATAAAAAAAAAATATTGCGATCCTTGTTCCGGTGTCTTTGATGAACCTGCACTGCTCAGCCACATTTTTCTCGCTGTTTCTTCTTGAAGAAATGCCTCGTTGAGTTTCGTTTATATAATTTGATTTTATTCTTGACATAAAGTATCATGTATTGTAGTATCTATTTCAAAGATATTTGACCAGCAAGTAGACACCAACTCGCAACAATCATTTTCTCTGTAGATTTCCGTGTCTATCTTCTATCAACAAATCTGTTACAATGACTTCGGATTTCTTGATTGACAATATACATCACAAAGAAATGTTGGAACTACTAGGTAACCTTGACATATGTGGGAAGGAATTTAGAATAATCAAGAGCCTAGACCGAAAGAAAATCGCCTGCATACGGACAGAATTCAGCAAGTATATAAACTTTTTTTTAAGTATATAAACTTTTTTTTAAGCGTTTCACCCCGGGCAAGGCATGTCACTGCCACTACTGCGCAGGGGGCTACATAGAGTGGAGAAAGGATGATTAAATATAGGAAATGTCAGAGGGTGGGTGATAGGCGGGTAAGGATACTGAGAATGAGGGTTGGGTAGATGAGTGTTCTGAGAATAATTGGGAGATAGTGCGATAGGAGGTGTCTATTGACCCTACATTTAAACACCTGGAGATTGTAGCTGTCGGGAAAGCAGACTTGTGGAAGGGAGTTCCACAGGCGGGAAGCGCGAGAAAAAAAGCTGTTGGAGTAGAATTTACGGTTACATCTTATTTGTTTAACTGTAAAATGGTGGGACCTAGTTGCTAATCTAGTATCTCATGTAAATTCGTGCTTAGGCGGCACCAGTGCTCTAAGTTCATCGGAGCAGAAGCCATGAAAGTACTTGTAGAAGAGGCACAGGGAAGCCACATCACGCCGGTGAGAGAGTGGTTGCAGCCGGTCTGCCAAGTCAGTATCAACCACGTTACAGATCTTCCTTTGTATTTTGTCAGGAAGCCCAAGGAGAGCAGCTGGGGCACCCGACCAGATATGGCAGCAATATTCAATACACGGGCGTATTGTTTGTCAGAGAGAAGCCTGTGGGCCGTGAGATGCTGAATCACCTCGGCGTTGATAATGGCTTCGAAAACTTTGCCAAAGATCGGAAGGAGACTAATAGGACGGTAATTGGCGGGGTCTGAGGGTTCGCCGGAATTCTTAAATATAGGAAATACACAGGAGGACTTCCAACAGGCAGGAAAACAGGAAGCAGATAGGCAGAGGTTATAGAGTTTAGAGAAGACAGAGGAGTTCTGGGGACGTCGCAGAGGAAGTCTCGGAACGAGTCCCAGTCTGCTCTCTGGTAGCAGTATGATATTCTGCTGGTCTGGTTTTCTTGGGTAGAGTGAGAGGATTGAGATATGGAACTTTGTCTGTACGTGTGTATGTGTGTGTCTTTGTGTGTGTGTGTGTATCGTTACCTATAGACTCCGAAACGGCTAAACCGATTTTCTTTAAACTTTACACAGTTGTACTATAAGCATCTGCGAGAGTTCTTAGCTAGGTTTTGTGTGGAGGTACCCCCGATAAATATCGAAAATCGATAATTGAAAAAAATGGGTTATAGAAGGATTGGTCCGATTTTAATCAAATTTGATCCATTCATAGACAAAGACACAAGAAACGATATTCAAAAGTTTCAAGTTTGCATTTCTTACAATAGTGCAGAAAATCGATAATATATATATATATATATAAAAGGCAAGATACCGGGTCTGATCAAAATCAGTTTTTCGGCCCTTTTATTTTAGTTTTTCCTTCGAGTTTGGCTCTAAGTAGGTATAATTATAGTTCTTAGTCTCAGCCATGATACCATTTACTCAGAGGACTTATTTAGCCTTCAAAATTTGGTTTACGACAAAAAAAACTTATTTGATATCGATACCAGGAAATCAAAATTTGACTTACATCCATTCATTTTTCTTTCAGTCTACGGTTTAGATTTAACTGGAAACAACTATTGCTTTTTAGTCTTTCGTGCCAACGTCCAAAGAGTCTGAGCTCCAGGACCATGGATTAGTTTTCAAGCTTTCATTACACCCGAGCAACGCTGGTCTATACTGCTAATATATATATATATATATATATATATATATATATATATATATATATATAATAGGTGCGATTGGTAAATTGTCGCAATTGTTTTATTATTTCAAATATTCTATAAGCTGAGTCTGACCTCCAGGACCATGGATTAGTTTTCAAGCTTTCATTACACCCGAGCAATGCTGGTCTATACTGCTAGTATATATATACAACTAGGCGTAAGATGATGATGCGTTCCCACCGGATTTATGAAATCTATACAGTGAGAATATTCTGAGAAAGTTAGAAGTGCTAACAGGTTTCATAACTGTTGGACACAATCTTAAAAACATCAGATATGCAGATGTTACGCAGTGTTAATAGCAGACACAGAAAGGAAACTATAGGAAGTCTAACAGAAGGTAGTGAAGGAAAGCGAAAGGAAAGAACTAACCGCCAATTGCAAAAAGGCAGACGATACGGTTGTCAGCAAACTGAAGAACACAACAGGCAAAATACAAATTGGCGATATCAAAACCAAGCAAATGCAAAAAATTAAATATCCGGGAAGTCTTTTAACAGAGAACAAAATCATGAAGCACCGGAATCTGAAGGCGCATTGAAATAGAGAATGATGCTTTCAAACACCTAAGCAAAGTATTAAGTAACAAGAAGTCAGTCAGTTAAGTGCCATACGTGATACACGCTTTGGGCGATCATGTCTCGAAAGAGACATGACTGACTGGGCAGAAGATTATCCCGCAGTAGGTTGCCATTGCTTTCTGTGGTAGACTGGTTGACAGCCAAGGCAATAGAACCCAATCTGTCCTGTTATTTGACTCATAGCTAGAGGGAGTAAAGATGTATTATATTATCACGTAGTAATTAGTAGGAGATCAGTTTATTACTTCATAACAATAGAAAACCGATCCCCCACTTTATGACCAGTAAAAGCCTTAATCATGATTCCAACTATTATATTCAGTCAGTCAATTAATTGACATACGTGATACACACTTGGGCGATCATGCCTCGAAAGAGACATGACTGACTGGGCAGAAGATTATCACGCAGTAAGTTGCCATTGTTTTCTGCGGTAGACCGGTTGTCAGCCAAGGCTATAGAACCCAGTCTGTACTATTATTTAACCCATAACTGGAGGGAAAAGAAGGATTAATACCTTTCCGAAGGGTATTTGTGCATAAATGAATGCATGGAATTCAACTGGAATTCGAACTCGGCACCTCGATTTGTCGTTCCGAGTCAATATCCACTGCATCACAAGGTCGTTAAAAAAACAAAGATGACTGAACTGTTTTGTAATATCAGTCCTTCTATAGGATAGTGAATGCTAGACAATCTCGTCATAGATGAAGAATAGACTTGAAGCAAAAGAAATGTAGTTAGACAAAAGCATGTTGAGAATACGATGGACTGAACATATGAGCAATGAGTTTTAGAAACAAAGAGAATACTCACATTTAAAATCAGAAAGAGGCAGTTGAAATTTCTAAGGCATATAATGAGTGAAGAGGGCTTCGAAAATTTGATCCTCACAGGACATATTGAAGACAAGAAGGACAGATCAAAACAACATATAACCTGCCTAGCGTTTTGTAAATGGCTGGCAGAACGGTGTTTAGGAGAGAGAGCAAAAAAAAAAATTTTACTAAGAGCTGAAAGCAAAATGAATTACTAGAGACAATGGAAACAAAGAGGACATTTATACTTAACACCAGATAGAGACATTTGAAATTTCTATGGCGAATAATGAGGAAAGAAGTTTTAAAAAACTTTTTACTAACAGGACACACTGAAGGTAAAGGTGACAAGGAAATATCGTATAATCTGCCTGAAGTTGTATAAATGATTGGCAGAACCGCGATTAGGATACCAAAAGGACAAAATTTACTAATAGTTACAAATGACAAATAGTAGAGAACTATGATAGCCAAAGTCCTGAAGGGACACAACATCGTTCTCCTCAGTGTTCTTGACAGGCTCCAAAGGAGGGTCTGTAATGTGATAGGTACTGATCTGGCGACTCGACTGCAGCCACTTCTCCATCGTCGAAATGTGGCATCACTTTGTCTGTTCTATAAATACTTTCATGGCTTCTGCTCGGACGAGCTTAAGTCACTGATGCCTTCTCAACAGGTGTTTACTCGTGCAACCAGACTGGCAACTGGGTCCCACCCATTCACAGTCAGGTTAGCCAAATGCAGACGACAATTCTACTCCTGTAGCTTCTTCACTCGCACTTCCCGCCTGTGGAACTCGCTCCCGTATTCTTGCTTTCCTGACGGCTACAACCTCCAGAAATTTAAATGCAAAGTCAATACTCATCTACTAACCACTGGACTCTAGCTCTCTCCCCACCCCTGTATAACCTTCCCTTTCTCTCCACCTATGTATCTGTCATCGCACCTGCTTTCTATTGTTCCTTTCTAACTAGTTTGGACTCCTCACTCTTTTCTAATTAATCTTTTTACATTTATGTAACCCCCTGCACATCAGTGGCGTTTCCGCCTTGCTCGGGGTGAAATGATTAAAAAATAAATAAATAAATAAAAATAATAATATCTCATTAATAATTTTGGAGATAATTATTTTTCCAGTTATATTATTTAACTCATGGTTGGGTGGAGATGAGATGGATTCATACACTTCCTAAGGGTATTTGTGTGTAAGTTAATGCAAAGTCACAAGACAGAAAAATAGTTGAATCAGAACCAACTTTACATTTTTACGATAGCATAGACTTTAGGTATTTTATTAAGATATTGTTTCATACATGAATGACCGTTGAGGAAATGAAGGATACTGTAAATCACTTCTAACCTTGTTCAATACTGAAAATTCAGTAAACTAATTTTTATGCGCAACAGATTAGACCAATTCTAATGTCTTCTTTAATATATATATATGTATATATTTTTTTAATCATATCACCCCAAGCAAGGTGGTAATGCCACTGATGTGCAGGATGCTACGTAAGAGTGAAAAGATTGGAAAAGAGAAAGCCGGAAACCACATCCTAAACAGGGAACAAGGGATAAGCCTCTTCACCTGTTCAATAGACGTGTGTGGAGTGTGAACCGGGCGATAGTTTAGTTTAGTCTATCTACTCTAATAGGTTCTATTTACCGATAACCATATTCTTCTCATTTACATATCTATTGAACCGAGTTTAATAACAGTGACTGAAACAGGGTTTGTTTTTTATGTTTTGTTTTTTGTTTTTTTTGTTTTTGTTTTGTTTTTGTTTTTTTTGTTTTTGTTTTTTTAGAGGGGTCCAAAACTGCTGTTTTTGTCTTCGATAGAAAGATTCATTCGAAGTACCTCAGTATGAAGTTATAGCTTAGCGAGTCTAGTCTGGTTGAATTATTAGTAGTGAGCCTGATCCTCATTAGGTGTCAAATAAAAAAATTCGACTTTCAGCAATGCACGAGTTAACATGTCATAAGATCTTCGCCATCAACGTGGAATTAGGTCCTGGATACGACGAAAAACTGCATTCGGCAGCAAGGTCTCTGATTTGGTGGTAGTGAGGACCATGGAACCACCTCATAATTGCTCTTGTTCCTAGGGTCATTAACTCGGAATGATAGCACCTGTTAGGGCCCCAGCTTTAAGCAAATAATTAATCCCAAAACTTGGGTCAAAACACTATGAAAGGATAAAATTAGGCTTTTATAGTAAAAATTCCAGCAAATACATTTTTGAAGAAAAAAATGTTCTCAACAATAGATTTTTAAAGAAAAAATATTACTAGTAATATATTTTTTGAAAAAGTATACCAGCAATACATCCGTCACACGACAAATCCTTCATTACAAAAATACCTAAATGAGACCTGATTTGCAGACGGATTTCTAAAAAAGAATACTTATTCTATTTATACGAACCTATCCTAAAAACTTTGTCGGCATTAAATAACCCACTGAGGTTGTTATACTGTTAAACAAAATAAATCAAACCAAACAAATCTTTAATTTTGTTTTTATTATTCATCCTTGTTAATCCACCATCTTTCTTTGTGGTAAAGTTGTTAAACTGATTTGTCCTACCATTTCAAGAAACTACTCACGTATCTCAGAGTCGCGTACATTCTCAAACAGCTTGCTATGTGCCTAACATAACAATCTGAAAAAAAGGTCACAGTTTTTTGGGGTGTTTTTTTTTCGGATCTTCTGTGACCTTTATTATCTTGACATTTTCCCCTGAACACACTTCAGCTGGGTTTATAACATTTTTTATCAGAGATGTTTTATCAAACCAGAGTTTTAGCGCCTATCAAATATATCAAAATACAAGTTTCATTGTAGATAAAAAAAAAACTAATATGTTAGAAATTGTTTTCTTAAACAATCCCATAGGTTTCCGACACTATCACGTTGAAACACCAGTTCTAGTAAGTTAAGCTACATTGAGTCCGGTTAGAAATACCAGATGTTGAAAGCCTGTTTAGTTATACCAGATGATATAAGCTTGGATATGCAGATGGATAACTTAATGAACAGTTTATCCTCTATATAATAATCTATATATGAGCACCTGGCCGACTGGTTAGATTATTTGCTTTCTGACCATGAGGCCTGGGTTCAAGTCTTCCCATGTCAGGAAGATGACGTGAAGAAGCAATACCATTGCGCTGCACTTTTAGAAAGTGCCTCACGAACCATACCACGAGTGAAACTGTGTAGATGAAACCATTTGGAAGCAGTCGATGATTGTGTTAACAAAAATCACAAGTCATTGTGACAGAGATTTTGAGCGTGCTGGCCTTCTTTAGACTGTTGATCACGCTTGATAACGCGATCTCTCTCATGTCAGCATACTTGCAGTGTAAACCAACGGTGAAGCTGTGTTAAACAAATACAAATGTGCCTGAGCAGGCAGCCACAACGGGGATTAGCTAACCGACCTAGTAGACGATCATCCTCGGATACGAGTGGCTGCGCAATTTCGAATCTATCCTCGTATATTAAATAAAGGGTCCGATTCGAATTAAAGCTGCAACGCTGATAACATTAGTCCATCATTAAATGAAATTCTCTAAAATTTTCATTTTCATCTTCTGCTTAGAATCTTCTTTTGTGGTTTAAATTCTAAGCTGATTTTTTTTTAATTTTAAAGATCATTTTAGTTTCAAATTATGTTGGTTTTGGTAATGATTTCATGTATTTTTCATCTCAACTAAAAATAGTCTGTGCACATTCACACACCTAAGATGAGCGAATGTACACACCGTTTTCCTACACACTAACACATTTTTATCTCCCACACACAGACACACGCGCGCACACAGTCATAGGCATTCATATAAATTTGCTGGTTAAATATACATATGCACAATTTATAACATTTGTTTTCGCAGTTTGTTCGGATCAACCATTTTTTTTATTCTATCATTCAGCAATTCTGTTACTCACCAATTTCGTTACACACCAATTCTGTCACTCTCCACTTCCATTGCTTACCAATTCTGTCAATCACCAAATCTATTACTCACCAATTCTGTAACTCAGTAATTATATCACTCACCAATTCCGTTACTCGCCAATTCTCTAACTCACCAATTCTGTCACTCACCAAATTGAAAAAAAAACATTACGCCCCAACAAGCGAACAAACTCTATAAATTAATTTCTGTTTATATCGAAACAAAATCAAATCAGTAGAAGAGGTCTATCCTGAAAAGCATTAAACACAACTTGGCAAAGGTTTCTGTCAACAAATGTTAGGATCGTGATGAATTGTAATGCAATGACAATGTTTTACGAGGTTATTTAGAAACTAGCTTATAAGTCGCACTCCGAGCGTAGACTTTTAAGCTACGTTCTGAGGAGGGCTAATTGGGTCTCCGGCCCAAAACTCAAGGGTCTTCTTATATTGTTTAGAAAACGGCAATGATAATTTTGAAAAAAATAACTTTTAATTACTCTATTCATTCCATGGAACTTCAAAACTTCTAACTCTGATTCGGAGTATAAGTTCAATTTTGACCGAAAGTTTGATTTGGGTTGAAAGTCCGATTTGGGCCGAAATTTGAATTCAAGCCGAAAATTGAGTTCTTCAAATCACAAACTCTGCTGAACTTCAAAACCTCACGTCGCGAAACCTCATTTTAACTCTGATTTCTTGGCATTTTGAAAAAAAAATAATGATTTCATCAAAAGATTTGGAGATCTTTTAAACTGAATTTAAAACAAAAATTTTGAAATTCACAAAGTTTTTGTGCTTAAACTCAATATGAATTGAGCTTAATTGAATATAGCTGCCCGCAAGTTCAGCTCCAAAGACTATTGACGGCTCTGCAAACGTGTGCTGAACTACAGTAAATTCTCCATCCCTGCCTTAATCAATAAATTCAAGGTCCTCACAGCATCTGTGGACATGGCCGAGTGCTTTGCTCGCAGATTCTCATCTCCACGTTTGAAGCATCTGCAGTACTCGCACCCGATTTCCCTCTTAGAACTGAGGCTCCACTGAAACATGTTCACATATAAACCCGTCTCTGGTATCTAAAATAATATCAAAACTTGACCCCCATAAGGCGACCGGAGATGATGGAATCCCAGTCATTGTTCTGAAGAAATAATTACTGCCTTTCTGCTTCCTGTTTTCCAGCCTGCTGGAAGTCATCCTCTGGGAACCCTAGAGCCCACCCAATTATCGCCCTATCAGCCTCCTACCAATTTTTCGAAAGGTATTCGAGGATATTATTAATGCTGAAATAGTTCAACATTTTACCGCCTATAAACTATTTGCAGACAGGCAGAACGCCTTTTGCTTTGCCAGGTCTACGGCCAATATGCTAACGACCATCACGAAGTACATATACCAGGCCCTCGATTTCCCTGGATATTGCCAAGGCTTTTGATAGGGTTTGGCACGCTGGCCTTCTACGCAAGCTACAGGGTTACGGTATCACTGAACGCTTTCTTGGTCTGATCCAATCTTTTCTATTTAACCGCATAATGAAAGTCATCTTGAATGGGCATGCCTCCACATCCTACCTCACGAGCGCTGGCGTCCCCCATGGCTCTATCCTAGGCCCGATGCTTTTTCTGATCTTCATAAATGATCTCCCAGACGTGATCAAATCCCAAGTAGGCATCTACGCAGTTGACAGTAATAACTCTGGCGAGGCGGACAAATATAACCTCGCTGCTGATCTTAAGAGGAACCTTCACTCAGTGGTAGACTAGGGTAAGAAGTGGCTTGTAAAATTCAATGCTTCTAAAACGAAGCTGCTTTCTGTCAACTATCACAGGCAATCTGGTCTGACTCCCCCCACCATAAGCTAGGACCAAGCGAGTCTCCCTGATGACAATACACTGCGCCTCCTCGACCTTACCCTATCTTCCGACCTCAAGTGGAATCATTACATTGAATCAATAGCTAAATCCTTTACTAGGAAGGATAGATCACTGTGTCGGACCAGGAAGTTTTTTCAACCTGAATCCATCTTGCACATATAAAAATCAACCATCCTACCGAACATAAAATACTGTTGTCATATCTGGTCAGGCGCCTCTGCTGTTCATCTCAGGGTTCTCGACAGGCTCCAAAGAAGAACCTGTAATGTGATTGGTCCCGACCTGTCAGCTCGACTCCAGCCACTTTCTCACCGGTGGGATGTGGCTTCCCTTTATCTTTTCTACAATTTTTTCCATGGTTTCTACTCCGATGAACTTAGGTTACTGGTGTCCCTGCCACAGGTGTTGACTCGTGCAACCAGACTGGCAACTGGGTCCCACTCATTCACAGATCAACCAAATGCAATTCTACTCCATCAGCTTCTTTTCTCGCACTTCCCGCCTGTGGAACTCCCGTATTTTTGCTTTCCTAACGGCTACAACCTCCAGGAATTTAAATACAATGTTAATTCCCATCTCTTATCTACTTGACGCCAGTCCTTCCCTCATCCTTTCTACATCACCCCCGTACATCTTGTTCTTTTCTTTTTCCTTTCTCTCTACCTTTACAACTGCCTTCACACCTGTGTTCCCATCCTTCTCTTGCCCTTTTTCTGTAGCTGGTTCGTCTTTCTCTTCACTCTCCTCCTGCCTAAACTTTTACTTTCTTATGTAGCCCCCTGCGCATCAGTGGCGGTACCACCTTGCTTGGAGTGAAACAATTAAAAAGAAATTAAAACCTTTAAAAAAAATTTTTTTCAGTTATTTTAAAATTTGAATTTTTAAATTTTCCTTTATTAACCGGACCCAAATCACAATGCTAGAAGTTCAAACTCAAACAAGAGATAAATGGCAGATTTTCAATTCCAGAATCACTCTGATTCCAGAAAGGTATATGTCTAGATATAGCAAGTGTAGCCCAAGTTAGAGGCGTTTCAGACACACGGATGCATGTACAGAATTTATTTAAATTAGATGTTCTTTTTAATTGTACAATTTTACATCCTTGGATAAAGTAAAATTTACACCGATGCTAACAGGCTGTATGAGAAAAAATGATATTTATAGAGCTAAAACATGTTGATTCGATATTTAGCAACAAAGTCCAGCACACTAACTCGTCACTCATTTTTCTTTCTTCCTTTTTTCCTTCCTTCTTTAATTTCTTGTTCTTCTTTTTATTTCTTTTTACTTTTTTTTATACTTATATCTTCCTCTCTTTCTTCCCTCCTTTATTTCCTATTGAATGGTTTCATTCTTTTCATTTTTTTATTTTTTATTTTCATCTTCTTCCTTTCTTTTCTTTTCTTTCCTTTATTTTCTAATTTATGCCTTTTCTTTTATTTTATTGTTTAATTTTTTCTTTAAATTTTCCTTTATTCTTTCTTTGTTTGTTTTTTCACTTTTCTTTTTACTTCATTTTTTTCTTTTTTTTTTTTAATCGTTTCACCCCAAGCAAGGCGGTAACGCCACTGATGCGCAGGGGGCTACATAATAGAAAAAGATTAGATAGGAAGATAGTAAAGAGAAATACGAACCAGCTACAGGGGGGTAAGAGAAGGGATCAAGAGAAGGATGGGAATACAGGTGTGATGACAGTTGCAAAGGTAGAGAGAAAGGAAAAGATATACAGTGTGTCAAATGGTTAAGAGATGGGTATTGACATTGCATTTAAATTCCTGGAGGTTGTAGCTGTCAGGAAAGCAAAAATATGGAAGAGAGTTCCACAGGCGGGAAGTGCAAGAAAAGAAGCTGTTGGAGTAGAATAGTCGGCTGCATTTGGTTGATCTAACTGCGTGGGTGGGACCGAGTTGCCAGTCTAGTTGCACAATCCTCTGTTTTATACGCACCTATTTTATTTTATTCACTTTCTTTTCTTTATCTTTCATTTCTTTATTTTCCACTTACGTGTATTTCACTTTGTTTTTCTGTTTTTTTCTCGCTTTCTGTCTTTCTTTTTGTTATGGTGAAACACACCTATTCCTCAGATAATGGACTCTCCCTCCTATATTAATAAGAGTTAACAGGAAGTTAACTAGAGAAGGTTATAGGAGTTCTTTAGAGTTTTTATTGGAGTTCAGTAGAACTACTAAGCAGTTGATATTAGTCGGTAATTAGCCGAATACTAAGGAGTCAGCTTTCAGTGGAAGATTACCAAGTTCCTAACACTTTTGGGTAGGTTAAGTCGATTAGCAACTGACATAGCACGATTATAACCTTCAGTGCGAAAACTACTCCACAACACTTCTCCATTTCTTTTTTATTCTTTTCTCTTTTATCTGCATTTTCTACCTATTCTTCTTTCTTAATGTTCTTTTTTATTACACTCTTTCTTTTTCTACTAGGAAATATTTCATTCTAAAGAGAAATGATGTGCGAGATTTTAGGGCTTGTCTTAGATACAGAAATTAAATTTTTATGCTTGAAAAAGAAATCATTACAATTTAAGTGAGTTGTTTGTCTAGTGCATGTATAGTCGCCAGCAAAAGGAACAGCCCAACATGCTATTTATTATTTATTTATTATTTATTATTTATATTTATTAGATATATCAAAATCAAGCAAGTACAACAATTAATATATCTAGTAAATGTTTTAACAGAGGACAGAAAGTGGGACACTGAAGTCCGAAGACGAATTGGCACAGTGAAAAATGCCTACCCAAAAGCTAAGCAAAGTATTAATAAAAAAGAAATATTTCGTTAGAATCAAAGAAAATAATACAGAATTGTTACCTAATATTTGTCCTCCTAGATGGCAGTGAAAACTCCTCACAGATAAAGAAGGAACTTGTAGCAACAGATAAACGGTCCTACAGAATGATACTGAGAATGTTATCGACCAAGCATGTAAGCAACGACGTTTTACAGGAAACACAAGCAAAAAGAACACTTATAAAAAAAGAAACCGTTGAAATCAACATTCTAAATCTTAACTTTTAACAGTATTAGTAGTCGGATCAAACGCCGACTACTGATACCGTTTGGAATTAAACAACTATCTCGTTCACCAAGAATGTCGTGTGTAAGTTTTCTTTTTAAATTGTAAAGTTATTGACTGCTGGATTAAAACGATTGAAGGGACTTCCTTAACAAGCGTTTGGAGAGCAATCGCCCTGACTGAACATTTTTGCAGCCATGAATGGATCCTGATAAACGTTGCTTTTTTTTTTTTTTTTTTTTTTTTTTTGTGATGTGAAAATCGTCAGGGCCGAACAGGCGTCAATACAGAGGTACCTAAACCTGACAGGGAAAGTCAGAGAAATATACCAAAGAAACAGCTCTAGTTGTCCCATTTGTGGTGGGTACATTCCCACATATTTCCAGTAATCTTTCCTTGTCGCAAGAAATCTTGAAGATACCTGATATCATTGGAAGTGCGGAGATGACAGAACATGTGATGAAGAATGTCTTGCGTCACTTACCTACGGGGAGAAACTGAGAAATGATCATCAACCTCACCATAAAATCAGTTATTAATTATAAAATTTAAAATAAAAATCTGTCATTAATTATTTTTAAAAAATTAAAAATCAGTTATTAGTTATAGAATTGAAAATAAAAGATCTGTTATTAATTAAAATAATTAAAAAATCCGGTATTATCTATAAAACTTATAAAAATCATTTATTAATTATAAAAATTATGATAAATATTAATTATTTTTGTAATAATAATAAAATTAATCATTGATTATAGATTTACAAACATTCGTTATTATGTGAAATATTGTTTAATATCTATAAGTGATTGACACCTGCACTTTTAAATATGGTAGGCATGAATAAATTTTATAGAATAGATAGCTAAATAGAGACATTTAGTGAGAGTAAGAGAGAGTGAAATAAAACAGTTGAACCTAGTAAGAATAGGTTTAGATAGATAGATAGATAGATAGATAGATAGATAAGTAAAGTTTTCATAGATTTGACTTTAAAATTAAGTTAACAAACTCGCCTTTCATACGAGTAAAGTGCTATTTTACTGAGACTTTATGCCAGAATAGGCTAAACTGAGAAAATATTCAAAGATTTCTCTCTCTCTTATCATTTTAACACAAGTTAGGCAATAAAGCCACTAAGACACAAAAGAGTTCCTGAGCGCAAAATAATATGAGAAAAAAAAATTAAGCATGCGAACAATAAAAGGACAATAATTAAGAAGACAAAAATTTTTGAAGATCAATTCTAACCTGGAAGCAAGAGGCCGGAAGAGAGTTCCACAAGCAATCAGTGCGATAGAAGAGACTATAATCAACTGCAATGAGTTTGATCCTCTCTGTGTGCCCAACTATTGCGGTATTACGCTATAGCAAGCCAGGCTTAATTGATATCTAAGTGAAATTTCCATCAAACGTCGGACAGGCAACCAAAGTAAAAAATAAACTTATGTCGGTCCTCCAGAAGATACCATTTCATTACACAAAATAAGAGATATCAGAGGTATATTTGTTGCTTTGTTCCATCAATGAACGGCAACCAAAGTAAAAAGTAGCCTTATGCTTGTCCTCCAGAAAACACCAGTTCATTGCACTAAAAAAATAGTGTCAGTAGTATCTGTGTTGTCTTGCTAAATCGATGAAACAAAAAGGTTGTGTTCCAATCTTCCTGGTTTATATATATATATATATATATATATAGGAAAGTTATGAGAAAGAGTGACAGGTTATGGGGGTGTCAGGAAGTGGATAAGAGAAGGATGAGAATACTGATGAGAGTGTGGTGGACGGAGAAAGGAGCATATGAGAGAGAGGGGATACAGGTTAGTGAGATAAGAGATGATTACTGACTTTACATTTAAATTCTTGGAGATTGTAGCTGTCGGGAAAGCAAGTAAACGGAAGGAAATTCCACAGGCGGCAAGTGCAAGAAAAGAAGCTGCTGGAGTAAAATTTGTGTTTACATTTTATTGGTTTCACAGTAAAAGGGTGGGACCTAGTTGCTAATCTTTTGGTTCGAGTAAATTCATATATAAAAGCACCAGTGAGCTAAGTTCATCTGAGCAGAAGCCGCGAAAGTATTTGTAGAAGAGACACAGGGAAACCACATTGCGCCGGTGAGGAAGTGATTGTATCTGGGCTGCCAAGTCGGGGTCGATTACATTACAGATCCTCCGTTGGATTTTGTCAAGGACCCCTAGGTGGATAGCAGGAGCACCCGACCAGATATGGCAGCAGTATTCAATGCACGGCTGGATGGCAGATTTATATATGTGCATAAAGGTTTGCGTACCTGACGAGAAATAGAGTGCGATAGAAGAGACTGTTAGCATAGAACTTACGGTTGTATCTAGCAATTTCAGCTGTAAAATTGTGTCACCATGGAACTGTGCTTTAGAAGATAGCCTGGTTAAATATTGCAGATGTCCTTACTGACTTCATTCCCCAACAGCGTACCCTGTACTGGTGGTCTGTACCTTATCAGAGTGAGCTGTACTGATAATTAACAAATCTTTTTGTTCCTGTTAGAGTGTTTGGATTTTGTATATGAGTTTATTTATAAACCATTTCAACATGTTCATTTCTTATTTGTTATTCAATTCTAGTTAGAAATGATGAACAGGTGAAGAGGCTCATCCCTTGTTTCCTGTTTAGGATGCGGTTTCCGGTTTTCTCTTTTCCAATCTGCTCACTTTTTTTTTCAATTGGAGTAGATAGACTAAACTATTGCCCGGTTCACACTCCACCCACGTCTATTGAACAGGTGAAGAGGCTCATCCCTTGTTCCCTGTTTAGGATGCGGTTTCCGGTTTTCTCTTTTCCAATCTTCTCACTTTTTTTCTTCAATTGGAGTAGACAGACTAAACTATCGCCCGGTTCACACTCCACCCACGTCTATTGAACAAATGAAGAGGCTCATCTCTTGTTCCCTGTTTAGGATGTAGTTTCCGGCTTTCTCTTTTCCAATCTTTTCACTCCTATGTAGCCCCCTGCACATCAGTGGCGTTACCGCCTTGCTCGGGGTGATATGATTAAAAAAAAATATGTGACTGTCTATTTGGTAATTGATTTATTTTTCTTTTCAGTCCAAATGTTTGTGCTGTACAAGAAGTAATTGGAACGGGAGAACAATATTTCCCGAAATGTCTTGCAAGACGTGTTCACAGACTCTGCGGCAGATATACGTAAGTAACATTAAATATGGAAAATTAATATATTTCATCTTTTACTTCTTTCTTACGTATATACAGTACTGTGCAAAAGTATTAGGACAAGAACTATTTTATCTTTTACTAGCAGGATAGCCCGGCGTTGCTCGGATGTAATGAAAGCTTTTAATAAACTAATCCATGGTCCTGAATTTCAGAATCTTTGGACGTTGGCACGAAAGACTAAAAAGCAATAGTTGCTTCCAGTTAAATCGAAACCGTAGACTGAAAGAAAAATGAATGGATGTAAGTCAAATTTTGATTTCCTGGTATCGATATCAAAAAAGTTTTTTTCGTCAAAAACTGAATTTTGAAGGCCAAATAAGTCCTCTGAGTAAATGGTATCATGGCTGAAACTAAGAACTACAATTATACCTACTTAGAGCCAAACCCGAAGCAAAAACCAAAATAAAAGGGCTGAAAAAAATACAGACATACAGGCAGATAAACAGACACACACAAACATTTTGCCTTTTATATATATATATATATATATATATATATATATATATATTATCGATTTTCTGCACTATTGTAAGAACTGAAACCTTGAAACTTTTGAATATCGTTTCTTATGTCTTTGTCTATGAGTATATCAAATTTGATTAAAATCAGACCACTCCTTCTAAAACCCGAATTTTTTCGATTATCGATTTTCCATATTTATCGGGGGTACCTCGACACTAAACCTAGCTAAGAACACTCGCAGACGCTAACTGTGTAAATTTTCAAGAAAATCGGTTCAGCCGTTTCGGAGTCTATATGTAACGGAGACACACAGACAAAGTTCTATTATTTGATTTATTCAACAAAAGCTTTAACAATAAAAATGTACTTGTTACAAAATAAATTTAATATTTAGTATAATAGTTATTTGCTTTAATCACAACCTTCATTCTGTCAGGCATTGGCATCACAAGCTTCTTCAATGTATCTAATGATATCTCCTGCCAAGCAGCTTGTATTTGTTCCCAAAATGTGTCATGCAAAGTAACAGTAGATTTATCAATTATCAAAATATCCCATAGATGTTTAATAGGATTGAGATCAGGGCTTTGTGGGGGCCATTTCAAATTCTAAAGCATTCCTTCCTCTTCTTTGTTTGTTAAATAATTCTAACAAAGGTTTGGCTTTTCACCCTGTATTTGAATTTCAGTGAGGTTTTTAGGAAAATCATCCCTGTACTAATACTTTTGCACACTACCGGTAGTGTGCAAAAGTATTAGGACAAGGTGATTTTTAACTTTATTTTGATGCCTCATAAAAGATAAAATAGTTCTTGGCCTAATACTTTTGCACAGTACTGTATATATATATATATATATGTGTGTGTGTGTGTGTGTGTGTGTGTGTGTGTGTGTGTGTGTGTGCGCGCGCGCGCGCGGGTGTGTGTTTGTGTGTGCTTGTTCTATTTTAAATACATTAAAAGGGTCTTTAAAACAATTAAAATAACAGTTTCAATTTATTTGGTCATTATCTGTTTATTGAAAATGAAAACGTGAAAAGAACAACGAATCTGGAAAATATTAACATTGAACAGGCGGCCATTTCTTAATATCACTAGGCTTGTAACAAGCTGTTAATAGGTAAATAAATGAACCATATTTTACACATACATGCTTATATATATATATATATATATATATATATAGCTAGCCGTTAAACCAGAGGAATGAGATCATTTTTTAATGCCGTCATAAAAATAAATGTAAATTATCTGTTAAATATGACTTTAGTTTACCCCACTATAATTCACTTTCAAACTTACTTTCATTTTATGTTGAATGTTCTTTGATAGAATTTATGCTCGAGATTTTATATATGTTGAGGGAATTTGGGTTTACTTGATTTTATGTATTTGATATATATGTTTGTATATCTGCATAGTTACTTTATTATATGTGTGAAAATGGGCATAGATATTTGTGTGTATGTATGAGGTTTGTTTTAATGTTTGGGCGCATGTGTGTATGTATGTTTTTGTAATTGTGTGTATATGCTTTTTACATATGTGTGTATGAATGTGTGTATGTGAATGTGTGGATATATCCAAATTCTAGTGTGCTATGCATATATATATATATATATATATATATATATATATATATTTGGGTGTCAAACTTTCATTTAAACATGTTTCGTTAAAACAGAATAAACCGACAAGGAAGATTTTATTAATTTTTTGTTTTAATTTCTTCAGTATTCCTACATGTTTTGTTTTCTGTTTGCTGGAGGTAATGAATGTAAAAATGTTCCACAATTTTTCCTTTCCAAGCGCTTTCAGTCGCTTTAATGGACATTTTCAAGGATGCTATTTTTCTGGTGTTGTTATGAACTCATGTTTGACTGTAATGTAATTTTTTGTGTTTTTGTGTTTTTGATAAAGAGAGTTCTTTAAAGCTATCGCGTGATGCGCGCAGCTGGACATCGTGTGAGCATCTGTCTACTTTTTAAAAAAACTTCCACAACTGCATTTCCATTTAAATAATGTAATGTTGATTGTAGGTGAAAATTGCCTCTTGTATAGCGAGATGCTTTTGATATTGTGATTTAAATAGTATTTTTGTATTTTCAATCAAACTTTTTCTTAAGGGTTCTTGTAAGTCATAGGTTAATAAATGTTTTTCTTGCACTATTATTACTAGTTAGGTGGCATGTAAGGCCTCTACTGAAAGAAGTCGTAGTATGGCCCATATAGGTAATTGATTGATGACAAGAAACACAATCTTGTACAAGGCATATAAATTCATACACTATATTAGTCATCGCTAGTTTAGATTTGATACGGCTATTATTATTAGAAACAACAATATTTGCTGTCTTCTATTTTCTATAATATATTACAAATTGTACATACAGCAAAAATTGTACATACAGCAGAAATATAGTTTAATAATTTTTCGTATAGAAAATTGGTCTTGTTTATAATTAATGTGCATTTGGTTGCAATAAAATATGTTGATGTTTTCTTGTGTGTTATTTTTAATACTTGGATTATGTATTTTTTGTAAGAATAATTTTATTTGGTTAGCAATTATGTAGTTCGGAAAATTATTGTTGACTAATGTTTGTTTTATGTGTTTTAGTTCGCTCAAAAATGTTCTTTGTGAGGAGGAATTTTAATGTGCTTTATTTAAGAAGTTCTTTATTGCTATTTTATATCTATCAGGGCATTGGCTATTATAGTTAAGAAAACAAGAGATCTCACTGGAGGGCTTTTTTTAATACAGATAAGTGATAAATTCGTTGTTTTTTTCCTCAAGAAAAGGGATTTTGCTAATGTCCATGAATTCAGGAGTAAATTTTAGCGAAGTGTTATTTTCAAAATTTAATTTTAGCTTTACGATTTCGTCCATACATTTTATCAAAACAACGATGTCGACGACGTACCTCAAAGATGTCGTACGCATACATATGTATGTATGCGTACGAATATATATGTACAGCTGTTTAGCTTTGTGGTGACACGTCCCACTAATTGCTACAATTGACCGATGAATAGCTTACTTCTCACCTCTCTACAATTTATGTTACTAACTTTATAACACTCGGAAATTTTCCTTTCTGATTTATGCCACTTGGCTTCCTGATTTTGCAATGTTCTGATAAAAGCAAACCAGTTAAAATTTGCGGTCTGACAAGCTGGATACTAAAACTTACTGTCGAAATAAATTATAATTAGTAACCGCTTCAGGTGATGTGCTGAATTTTCCTTTATGTATTTCATAATGCTCTGGATAATATCCATTCAGTTCCCCTATATGACTCTATCTCTTCAATATTCTATCTTAAATAGATCTTTTTGGGTTATCCTCTCCGTCTATGGATCTGATATTATTACAGATAGATAGATAGATAGATAGATAGATAGATAGATAGATAATGAAAAGGCATAGATAGATAGAGGATAGATAGATAGATAGATAGATAGATAGATAGATAGATAGATAGATAATAAAAAGGCATAGATAGATAGATAGATAGATAGATAGATAATGAAAATAGATAGATAGATATGATAGATAGATAGATAGATAGATAGATAGATAGATAGATAGATAATGAAAAGGCATAGATAGATAGATAGATAGATAGATAGATAGATAGATAGATAGATAGATAGATAGATAGAAGAAAACTAAATACTTAATTAAACGGCTATAAATCCAGAAATTATTTCGGCAGTTATAAAAATTACAAACTGCTTTTTTGAACCCGAAAAGTCAAATGCTATATTTATCTCAATATATATATATATATATATATATTTAAATTGCACAGAGAAAAATAAGGTCAGGAGAAGGGTAGAGATGTACATAGTTAAACATTAGAGTAACCGATACCGGAAATGTCACCAAATCACACATACACATACACAAATAATCTTTAAGAAAAAATATATACAAACACATCATACACAAACATCTTATTATATAGTGAGTGTGTTTATAATTAATTGTTTGCAATCGTTTATAATTGTGTGCGACAAAGCACAAAACTACGGATGGACCAGAAATGTTAAGAACCGAAGTGTAATTGGCAATGGTCAAATTGAAGAGAAAGAAAGCAGCCGGACCAGACGGGATTGTAACAGAGATGTTGATGTTCCTTGAAGGCTTTGGCGTCGACAGACTAACAGAAATAATAAACGATATCTACAGCAACGGCAATATGCCGGAGAACCTAAGCAGATCAATTTTCATAACACTACCTTAGAAGCCAGGTGCAAAGGAATGTGAGCTCCATCGAACAATCAGTTTAATGAGCCACATAGCAAAACTCATCATCCGGCTTCTAATGAACAGAGCGCGCAAGAGAATCAGCCCAGAGATAGGACAAGAACAATGTGGATTCGTTAAAGATACCGAAACGAGAGACGATATTCATTCTCAGAATGCTATCTGAACGTGCAATACAGATGCAAAAGCGTTTGAGAAAGTATTACTCAATGACTTGATAGCGATGCTCGACAACCTGGACATTTTCGGAAAAGACGTGAGGATAATCAAGAATCTATATTGGCTTCAAACCGCTTGTGTACGGATAGGAAGTGAACTCAGCAGGTATGCAAAAATAGAAAGGGGCGTCAGGCAAGGATGTGTTTTCTCGCCGGATCTTTTCAACCTGTACAGCGAAGCAATTATGAGTGAAATAAAAACCTTGCCAGGATTCGACATTGGCGGCCACAATCTCAACAATATCAGATACGCAGATGAAATGATGCTGATAACAGACACGAAAAGGAAAATGCAGGACCTTCTACAGAAGTTAGCAAAAGAAAGTGTAAGGACTGAGCATAAACCTCAAGAAAACTGAATGCATGGTTATCAGCAAAAAGAGGAGACCAAAATGCCAAATGCAAGTCGGAGAATCTAAAATAAAATAAGTAAAAAAATTAAAATACCTGCGAAGTGTTTTGACGGAGGATGGAAAGTGCGACATGGAGATCCAAAGACGCATTGGCATGGCCAAAGACGCATTTCAGAAGCTAGCCAGAGTACTAAAAAACAGGAAAATCTCATTAAAAAACAAAGAAAAGAGTGCTGGATTGCTATGTGATATCTGTTCTTCTGTATGGAAGTGAATGCTGGACGATCTCATCAAAAATGAAAGAGAGGCTTGAGGCAGTAGAAATGTAGTTTTACAGAAGGATACTGAGGATACTATGGACGGAACACGTGTGCAACGATGAGGTGTTGGAAAGAAAGAAAGCAAGAAAAAACTGATACTAAATATCAGGAAGGGACAAATGAGGTTCTTGTGGCACATAATGAGGAAGGAGGGCGTAGAGAACTTTATAATTGTAAGTCAGATAAATGAAAGGAGATAGAGGGGAAAGCAGCGTAAGAAGTACTTGTTAGGTCTGAGCAAATGGTTGATGGAGCGGGGCTTAGAAGAAATACCAAGAGAAAAAGTATTGAGAACAATAAGAGACAGAGCCAAGTGAAAGTCCATGATCGCCTACGTCCTGAAGGGACACCGCACATGAAAAAGAAGCTCATAATTGTTTGTGTGTGCTTATTTCGTGTATGCTTATATATATTCTCTTGTTTTGTATTTTGTATTATTTTTCTTTTAGATTTTTTGTGTATATGTGATTTGGTGGATGTGTTCCTTATTTTTGTGATATTTCCGGATTCTGTTACTGAAATGTTTAACTCTATAAACCTCTACCCTTCACATAACCTTATTTCTTCTCTGTGCAATTTTTTTGAGTGGGGTGGGGGGGGATATTTTGAGTTAAGTGTCATATTTGATTTTTCAGGTTTGAAAAAACACTTTGAAATTTTTACAATTGCCGAAATAAATTCTGTATTTATAACCGTTTAATTATGTGTTGAGTTTTCTTTTCTATATTTCATATTGCTCTAGATAAAATCCATTGAGCTCTTTATTTTTATCTAATTAATATTTGATATCAATTAGATAAACGTTTTGGATTATGCTCTCCGTTTTTATGGGTTTGTCATATATATATATATATATATATATATATATGTATATATATAGGTGTGAGTTTGTAACCCTGGGTTTTGTCTGACGATCGCAAAAGCGTGAAACCCAGGGTTACAAACTCACACCTATCTATATGAATATGTCAGCTCTATCACTGATATTGAGCGCTTTCAAATAGGTACCACGCATATATAATATATATAACAAATTGCATATATATATATATATATATATATATATATATATATATATATATATACATACACTTTTCACATATATATATATGTGTGTGTGTGTGTGTGTGTGTGTGTGTGTGTGTGTGTACAATAGATAAAGGTAAATTTATTTTTGCCAGCCATTTTGTTCTTTCAGGAACTTTTTTAAAGGCAATGTTTTCTCACTGCTAAAATCCTTGAAGGAACAAAAAGCTTTGCAGAAATAAGATATATTTATTTATAATTCAATTTCGTGTGTGTGTGTGTGTGTGTGTGTGTGTGTGTGTGTGTGTGTGTGTGTGTGTGAGTGACGTAAAAAACGTATCAATCGGTAAATTGTTAGCTTTGGACGAGGTTGATTTGTTTTTTTCGTCTTTGTAAAATAGATTGTTACTTTCTTGACTTATCTTGTATATGCTTGTGTATTAACAGACAGACAGGGAGCCTGATAAGAAAACAGAAACGAGTTTCGGTAAACCAAGCTTTATGTTTACTTATCAATAATGACACTGAGAAAGGCATGAACCCAATTCTCTCAATCTTCGGTTTTCTAAATATATCACTATGCCCTGTAAAATATTGAATGAGTAAGTGAGTTAATCACTCTGCTAAAACTCGCATACCTACTAAAGTCGTCATGACAAAATGTTATTGATCCTGTTTTCAGCTTTGAAAGGAGGAGTAATTGCTCATCCAAATTCTCGACACATTTGCCAATATATTATGAAGTCTGTGATGGTGAATGCATATACATCCGCATGGGTCTTAGTGGCAAGCTACTCAGCCCTATGCGGCCCCAAAACCCACACCTGTGCTACATTAAACCTAGTGAGAAAACCTTTGTTGTCAGATCACTCATTTCTAGTTAGTCCGACAACAATTAACGACCTTCGTTGCCAAGTCAAATTCAGATAGATAGATAGATAGATAGATAGATAGATAGATAGATAGATAGATAGAAGGAGACTGTGATAGATAGATAGATAGATAGATAGATAGATAGATAGATAGATAGATAGATATTGAGGATTGGCGGTGTATTTTTCCTTTTTATAATAGATGCTTGTTTTTTGTTTTTTGTTTTGTTTTGTTGTTTTTTTTTGGGGGGGGGGGTGTTCAGTCAGTCCGTTAATTGCCATACGTGATACATGACTGACTAGGCAGAAAAATTCCCCGCAGTAGATTGACATTTCTTTCCGCGGTAAACTGGCTGCTAAACAAGGCTAAAGAACCCAATCTGTCCTGTGCCCTTTATGTTGCCATCTCCAAAGACGGGGCTTTTACTTAATATATTAACTCTCCTTTTTATTTGCTAAATTCTGTTTAGTCTGCGATGCAACCAGGCTATAGGGGCACTTAAAAAAGATCGAATTCGCTCTACGAAAGATTAGGTCATTTGGATGATTGAATCTATTTTGAAAGAGCGGGCTTCTCGAATTCAGTCACTGTCTCACCGACGTAGCGTGGCTTCTCTCTGTCTTTTCTACAAATATTTTCATGACAACTGCTCTGATGCGCTCTTTTATCCTGGTGCCCTGACTACATGACTATAATCGTGCTACTAGATTAACATCTTGCTTCTACCCGTTTGCTGTTGAAATAACGAAATGCAAACGCTACATCGACTCCAACAGTTTCTTTTCTCGCACTCTCCGCCTGTGGAACTCCCTTCGGTTTACTTTCGACTCTGATAACTACAGTTATTAAAAATGCACCGTCAATTACCATCTCCTATCTTCTTGAATCTCGTTCATTTCCCTCACTTCTTCTTCTTATGTGTGCCTTGTCCCTTCAGGACGTAGGCGATCATGGCCTTCCACTTTTCCCTATCCCTGATGGCTCTGAGCACGCCTTCTTCTGTTACACCATGCAATCCTCGTTCCGTCATCCACCTGATTAGGTCATTCAAAGATGTTATCCGTTGCTTTCTCCTGTCTCTTTTTCACTCTATCTGGCCTGTTAGTATCAGATTCTCTAAGCACTCCTTCCTCATTGCGTGTACCAGGAACTTCAGCTGTCTCTTCCTGATGCTCAGTATTAATTTCCTTTTTGTTTCCATCATTTCCAAGACCTCATCATTGCTCACATGCTCACTTACACTCTCTTTAACCCTCTCTCCTTCGTACTAGCATTTCCGCCTTGCTTGGGGTGAAATTTTTTCTTTAAAGTTCAATCTGACAATCTGAACACTTACTTTAACTGTCGTAATGTATGGTCACACATGTGAGTTTATGCCTGTGTGAATATGCGTGCATATGTGTTTGAGTTTGGGAATATACATGCTTTTTTGTGGGTGCGAATGCGTGTATATTATAAAGTGTCTATGTGCGGATAGGAGTTCGTGTGTGTATATGAGTGTTTGTGTTTTTACGTGAGTTTTGTGTGTTTGCGTGTGCATGTTTTTTTTTAATAGTACCATGTCTGTACAAGACGTAGGCGATCATAGCTCTCTAGAAACTTTTTTTCGGTGATTCAGAGTTGTTCTTCTTTTAGGTTGAATGCCATCCAAGACTAGAGAAGAAAAATTACCCTGTTATTGAACCCCCAAGTGAAATGGGTTCGTGTCTTTCCAGCGCGGAAAGGAATGGAATAGGCTAGCTCTGTATTTTGAACTCGGCACGATTTCCACTTCCAGGGCTGATTACCTGTTACGATAACCACACATTCAGGTGTGAATATTATAGCAGCATTTACCTCTGTGTGTGGGTGGGGGCTCCCCCTGCACAAACGCGGTTATGAATGCGCCCGCGCGGCTGCGAACTCGCGTGCCTTTGTACAGGCACGGGGTTGGTGAACGTTTAGGTCAGCTATCATCTAGACAAATATACGAAAAAGATGCGGGGGAAAAGAAAGTGAAACGTCGCCATTAGAACGAGATCTTACAAATGTTTCAGATTTTTGGTGTATCAGTAAGAATATTCATCTTGTTTGTTTCCAAATGAGTAAAACTAACAAAAGCCAGACAGCTTTCAAAATACCATGTTGATCTTCCCTGCAGGTGATTCTGTCATGGACTCTTCACCATCTAGCAACGGTTAACAAAAAGAATCAGAAAACAACTAAGATAACAGCATGAAAGAATACGAACAAAAGAAAATTATTAGCGAGAGCGAACAATAAAAATAGAGGAATTAAGATGACAAAAAAATACGACTGACATCGCATTTTAATTTTTGATGTTGACCGGAAAGCAAAAGGACGGAAGAGAGTTCCACAAGCGATCAGTGCGATAGAAGAAACTATAATCAGCTATAATGAGTTTGATCCTCACTATGTGTTCAACTATTATGCCATTATAAGCCAAGCTTTACATTAGTTGGACTATTGTTCTCATTTGTACGACGTTTCGGCCGTTTATTTTTTAGGTGCTTGGAATTTCAAACCGAACCCTTTATTACGATCACTGGGGTATCATTCTCATTTCTTGTGCAAAGTATCTTTTGATAGTTTTCTTCCTCTAACCGGATTCTCTATTTGTTCACCACTGCTGTAGCCCGATATTGAACTCACAACTCTTGGATCAAGTCACTGGAACTAACCAACGTCTATATCAACTGGGCCACTGGAACAAGAACAACTGAATTTCTGGTACTTATAAACCTAATGTTCAGTGACCTTTTTTTTTACCAGAGTTCATATTGCAATTTTTTGATGTTCATGGTTTTTTCTAGTATTTTTTTACCAGAGCTCATATTGCAAATTTGACACTAATTATTTTCTCTGGCACTCCGTATTACTGGTTCCCATATTGTCTTCATCTCTATGCTTGACTGGCTTAGAAGATTTTTGTGGCCTAGCATATGTGGTGATTCCTTAAGTTTACGTAGTTTTCAGTGGTGTTCTCTGTTTATTATTTCAACTTCATTCCATATGAGGACAATAGTCAGAATAATGTAAATAGTGTAATTACTACCTCATCACAGAAATATAGACAAGTCAAGCTTAATTGATAAACAGGTTAAATTTAACTCAAAACTCGGACAGGCAACCAGAGTAAAAGAAAAAAACAGATTTTTGACTGTACTTCAGAAAACAGCAGTTCACTGCACTAAAATGAGCGATATCAGTGGAATCTTTGTTGCCTTGTTCCATCAATGAAGCAAAAAGGTTGTGTTCCAATATTCCATTTGTGAGGACCTGACGACGTGACTAGAAATGATAGCTCTTGAAATCCTAACGCGAACACCGATTACTTACATTGGCAAAAAATATAAAATATGTAACGACTACAATCATGATCAGGTCGCTGTTTACTTTGAAATATACATGTAGAAATTCAGTTGGATTTATACCTGCTTTTAGCATAAATAATTGGAAAGCTTTTCGAGTTCTCGTTCCGAGCCGATCTCCACGGCACTACAACATACATCCGAGTTCGAATTCCAGTTGAATTAACTGCATTCACTTCCATCCATTTGGGAAATGTGTAAATACATCTTTTTCCCTCCAGCTATGGATCAAATAATAGGCCAGATTGAGTTCTGTAGCTTTAGTTGGCAATCAGTCTACTGCAGAAAGTAATGGCAAGAAAGGTTTGGCACGAAGGTTTACTACACAAACTTTGCAGCTTCAGAATCACTGAAAGGTTTTTCTCAATTATAAAATTCTTACTGACAAGTAGATCATTGAAGGTAGTTATTAACGGCCAGTTCTTCGGGCCTCTCGCCTTCAATGCTAGGTGTCACTTCTCGGACGAACCCTTTTTTTGATTTACACAAATGATCTGCCTAAGATACTCAGATCCTTTGTAAACATCTATACCGACGATATACTGGTGCACTTCTAAAACTCTTGACGATCAGAGATTGACAATTGATCTCCCTTTCAATCTAGCACTAACTTCCTAGTGGGGAAAAATGGTAGATTAATTGAATAATAATTTTGTTGTAGAGTAGCAAACACCCTTCAAGCGCTCTCAAGAATGGAATGGTCTGTGGACCTGATTATCTACAAAAAATAAAGACTACTAGCAATCTGGAATATTCGGACTGTCATTGACAGTCTGATTTGCTCGACTGCGTTCGTCAGTCGTTCACTTTGTCGAACTCTCTGCATTTGGGTAAAGAAGAACCAAGACGGGGCTCCGCCGAAGGGTTGAGTCTCGTCTGAGAAAAAGCAGACAAAATTTATTGTCCGAGGTTAAGAGCTCAGTTTTACCCACGTTAATTGCCCTTGTGCTGCATCTGCCTCGGACTTCTGCTCACGTGGAAAGGCCGTAAATAATTCGGACTGTCATTGACGATTACTATCGGACTTTGCTCTCTGAGACTCTAACGACTCTCCTCTCTTCTACTATTTGTTGGTTGTTTATAGTGTTTGTCTTATTTGTATTTATATCCCTTAGCGCGGATATTGTGCTGTAGATAATCAGCACACATCTTCTGGGTATCGTCATGCCATCTCGGCGATACAACAAATTTCAATACCTCGAAAACCAAACTAGTTACATCCCATCACCGCCGATCGGATCCCAAACTACCGCCAGTTACGATGAAGCATGCCGCCTCGATGATGCATCGTGCGTTGAGAAATTACTGGGCCTCAAACTCACACCTGACCTCAAGTTGAAATCGAATATACCATCCATCGTTAAAGATTGAGGTAAAATAGTCGTCTCTTTATACCGCTTCAGTAAGTATTTAAGTCCTCATGCTATCCTTTACGTTTACAAGACTCAGATCAGACCAAAAATGGCGTACTGCTGTATTTGGGTAGGGGCTGACAAGACCCCACTTTCTAGTCTAGATAGAATCCATAAGCGTCTCAGAGTCCTTGCGGGTAACGAAAACTTTCTCTCACAGGTAGAACGGGGCTAGTCTCTCACTCCATGAAAAGTGGTCGGACGAACAGTCCTTGGTTCCGCCGGGTCAAATCTTGGCGGTTAAGACTCACTATGCCACTTACACTGTAGCACACCACCCTAATTCCCTGCGTATTCTATCTATGAGAAGACCCACTCGAACAGCTTCTCCCACTGCTCTGTGGAACAAACACCTAAAAGGGTAGTTTCTACAACGTTAATCTGTTTAAGTCTAGAGTTAACCGGTATGTTCCCCACATATCCGTTAATTGCCCGTTAATGAACCCTCTACTTTGAATGGCTCCGAGACTTGTACTGAGTGAATCTTCTGTTTAAAAAAAGAAAACTTTGCTTTGAGCTCGAACAACAACTCCTGGCAACGATGGAAAGACGCTATTAGCTCAGCTAACAACCAATCGCAATATATTTTCTTAGTTTAATTAAGTCTGGCTTGGAGCATATCACTAAGTGATGCTAGACCACCACTAGCGTTTGTTTACAAAATTGGCTTAATACCCATCACTTTAAAGCGGACATCTAACCTCTAATAACCTCTAATAGTTTTGTATGCCTGCCATAATGTATTCTGATTTCAAGACATAATAAATAAAGGAAAGAATGAATCTCGAAAGAAAACGGACAAACCAATCGTATTTGTTATGACAGGAAGCAAGAACACGTGAACAGAGAAACGGTAGAAATGCAGAATAACGCCTCTAAACCTTTGGAATACTTATTTATCTAAACATATTTATAAATGGAATTTTGTCAGTGTGTGTGTGTGTGTGTGTGTGTGTGTGTGTGTGTGTGTGTGTGTGTCCGTTACCTATATACTCCGAAACGGCTGAACCGATTTTCTTGAAAATTTACACAGTTCTACTATAAGCGTCTGCGAGTGTTCTTAGATAGGTTTTGTGTCGAGGTACCCCCGATAAATATCGACAATCGAAAAAATCGGGTTATAGAAGCAGTGGTCCGATTTTAATCAAATTTGATACACTCATAGACAAAGACATAAGAAACGATATTCAGAAGTTTCAATGTTGCAGTTCTTACAATAGTGCAGAAAATCGATTATATATATATATATATATATATATATATATATATATATATATATATATATATATATAAGGCAAGATGTTTGTGTGTGTGTCTGTTTATCTGCCTGTTTGTATTTTTTTCGGTCCTTTTATTTTGGTTTTTGCTTCGGGTTTGGCTCTAGGTAGGTATAATTGTAGTTCTTAGTCTCAGCCATGATACCATTTACTCAGAGGACTTATTTAGCCTTCAAAATTCAGTTTAAACGAAAAAAAATTATTTGATATCGATACCAGAAAATCAAAATTTGACTTACATCCATTCATTTTTCTTTCAGTCTACGGTTTCGCTTTAACTGGAAACAACTATTGCTTTTTAGTCTTTCGTGCCAACGTCCAAAGAGTCCAGGACCATGGATTAGTTTTAAAGCTTTCATTACACCCGAGCAACGCCGGGCTATACTGCTAGTTTATGAATAAAGACAAAAGGAAAACTCATCTTAGCTGATACGTTTCGTTGTCTGATAGAATTTCTCAAATCAAATGGTTATTTTCTAAGCGTAGCTTAGAAGTGGCACAAAGACGAATTTATGAGGCCTCCGGTGAGCATCAAACTCACAGCTCAGTCATAATTATTATTAGAAGACAAGGACAAGGATGTGTTTTTTTTTTTTGTTTGTTTTTTTTTGTTGTTGTTTTTCCACGGATCTATTCAACTTGTACAGCGAGACTATTCTAAGGACCCTAGATGTTATGCCAGGATTCGTCATCGGAGGCCACAATTTGATCAACATAAGTTACGCAGATAATACAGTGCTGATAGAAGACACGGAAAAGAAACTACAAGACCTCCGAGAGAAGATAGCCGAAGAGAGTGACAAAAAGAGGACTAAAAGTAAACTACATTAAAACCGAATGCATGGTCATCAGCAAAAAGAGCAGCCCAAAATGCCAAATACAGGTGGGGGATACTAAAATCAAGCAGGTACAAAAGTTTAAATACCTGGGAAGTGTTCTAATAGTAGACGGAAAGTGCGACACAGATTCAAAGGCGAATTGGCATGGCAAAAGACGCATTCCAGAATATGAGTAAAGTATTAAGACACAGGAAACTTTCACTAGAAACAAAGAAGAGAGTACTGGATTGCTATGTGATGTCAGTTTTTTTAAATATGGCAGTGAATGCTGGACAATATCATCAAAGACGAAGGGAAGACTTGAAGCAACTGAAATGTGGTTCTACAGAAGGATGCTGCGGATATCATGGATTGAGCATGTGAGCAATGATGAGGTTTTGGAAAGAATGGAAACGAAAAAGAAATTAATAATGAGCATCAGGAAGAGACAGCTAAACTTCCCGGGATATGTAGTGTAGAAGGAGGGCTTGGAGAACCAGATACTAACAGGCCAGATAGAGGGGAAAAGAGACAGGGGAAATCAGCGGATAATATATTTGAAGGGCCTCAGCAGATAGATGAGAGAACGGGGGTTTGCGTCGCGTAACAGGAGAAAGCGTGCTAAGGGCCACCAGGGATAGGGAGACGTAGAAAGCTATGATCGCCTTTGACCTGAAAGGACAAGGTCCATAGAAGAAGAAAAACAGGTGTTTATAGACAAAAATAAAAACTCTGGTAGTTTTTCAAAATTTTCAACTTTAAAAGACGCTCATAAATATTCATCAAGTTAACGGGAAAGACGAGATATATTATAGAGGACGCTAAGTTACGTAATTTAATGTCTCATAAACAAAAGTAACAAAGTGATGTTGATTTTGATTTTCTTTTTATGCAGTTAATTATGTATGGGATATTATTATGGGATAAATGTATGTATTATCTATTTTAAATATTAGAAGGTTATGAAATTTTTATTTATTTTTAAAGAATGAATGTTGGCTTATATATTTGTGATTGAATTTATTTATGAAACATGAGTTTTTAAGAAACATTTACTGGAATTTAAAGCCAATTTTAACCAGCCTTAAACTTGAACACTTAATAGATACATTTTTTAAAGATAAATCCCCAGAGAAATCAAATTTAATTTTAAACTGCGTAAAATTAGGCCATGAAGCAGAAAAAAATCAAACTAGAATATTGTTTTGCTTCGAATGGTTTTAATTACTTTTTTAATAAAATATTTTACAGCTTTTTTCTTGTGAAAAAATCGTTTTAAAGATTTATTTAATTTTATTTTTTTCTATGTGCTGTGTATCATCAGAAAGTGTGCGTTTATGGTTCTCCACAATTTCCTGTCCTTTGTATTTTTGTTTGTTTTACGGCTTGTTAATCTTTTGCGTAGGATGTGCGTTGTGGTGCAGTGGATATCGACTCGGAACGATAACTCGGGGTGCCTAGTTCAAATTCCAGTTGAATTCATTGCATTCACATACGCACAAATACCCTTAGGAACGGTAATAATCTGTCTCTTTCCTCCAGTTATGGGTTAAATAATAGGACAGATTGGGTTCTATAACCTTGGTCGGAAACCAGTCTACGGCAGAAGGTAATGGCAACCTACTGTGGGATAATCTTCTGCCCAGTCAGTCATGTCTCTTTCGAGACATGATCGCCCAAAGCGTGTATCACGTATGGCACTTAAGTGACTGATTCTTATTAATGTTGTTTAAAGCAGAAACATATTTTTGGATTGTAAGAATTTAGGGGAGATATCTTTTTATGCAAGTCTAACTATTTAATCCATAGCTTAGAGGAGACGTTGCGGATTCATACTTTTTCCAAAGCTATTTGTACGTAAAAGAATGTAACAGATCCGACTAGAATCCCAGTTCTCTTCTTAACAATCCAGAGCTGTTATTCATTACACCACCAAGCCTAGTATTCAAGAGTAGTCACCAATCTAGATACTGACTATATTCAACGTTGCTTAACTTTGATGATCGGATGAGAACCGGTGTTTCCACTTGATATGGCTCCTTTGTAGCTCTTAGTAAGTTTTGTCTTAAGACCTGTTCTACTAACCATTTACACAGGCTCGTTGGGTAGGTTATTTGCAGCTCTTCTCTGCCTTTTTTCATGCCCTGTGAGTGGTAAATTTTCCTAGCCGTCTTTCCTCATTATTTGTCATAGAAGTTTTAACAGTCTATTTCTGATTGTAGCTGCGACCACAATTAAGCTTAAGTCAGTTAAGTGCCATACGTGATACACGCTTTGGACGATCATGTCTCGAAAGAAACATGACTGACTGGGCGGAAAATTATCCCGCAGTAGGTTGCCATTGCTTTCTGCGGTAGACTGGTTGCCAGCCAAGGCTATAGAACCCGATCTGTTCTATTATTTAACCCACAACTGGAGGGAAGAGACGGGTTAATATCTTTCCCAAGGGTATTTGTGTGCATGTGAATGCAAGGAATTCAACTGAAATTCGAACTCGGCTTCCCGATTTGTCGTTCCGAGTCGGTATTCACTGCACCACTAAGCCTAGTCGGTGAATTATTCAGAGTATATTTTCCTAAATTTCCTTTATATTATTCACGCAAAAAAGTTAAAATACTGGTCATCAGGCAAAAGGTCTTTATCTTTTATCTTATTGTGTATGGAGAAGGAAAGGGGAGAGATATTTGGAACTAGTTGTAGCAAACAAAAAACAAGGAAAAGGTGTTAATTAAGGCAAGTAACCTTCCGCTCAATGTTACCTTGATAAGAGATATCGCAACTAAGTCAATAATGTAAATAAATATATTCAACTGGCTATACCCTATTACAGCCTTGCCAAAATACATGCACTTGAGTCAATCCTCCAGGTTGAATCCCACTGCTTCCCTTCTGATTTTATTTACCTAAATTGTTATTATTGTTATTATTATTATTATATATTGGAGAGTTGGTGTTGGGTGAAGAGAGGAAAAGTGAAAAGTGGAGAAGAGGGTCAATGGAAAAAGGAAAAATTGTCATTTTAAGCAATAACAGCGTGAATGCCGGCCTGTTTCATCATAACTGCAGAACTAATCAATTCACCCTTCTTTTTCTGTCTTTTAAACAGAAGTAAAGGTTTAACGGCGGTGTGCGTTGTGGTACAGTGGATATCGGCTCGGAACGAAAAGCCGGGGAGCAGAGTTAGAATTCCAGTTGAATCCATTGTATTCACTTACGCGCAAATACCCTTGGGAAAGGTATTAATCCATCTCTTCCTTCCAGTTATGGGTTAGATAGCAGGACAGATTGGGTTCTATAGCCTTGGTCGGCAACCAGTCTACCACAGAAAGCAATGGCAACCTACTGCGGGATAATCTTCTGCCCAGTCAGTCATGTCTCTTTCGAGACATGATCGCCCAAGCGTGTATCACGTATGGCATTTAACTGACTGAAAGGTTTAACCCTTGTTTCCTATTTAGAATTTGGTTTCGGATTTCTCCTGAATTCTACTTCAACTTTATATTTCTAACGTCTCCGTCTAAACTTTGAAATCTTTAGTGTGTTTTGTTTTTTGGGGTTTTTTTTTTTTCATTTTTCCACTATAGAAGTAGATATGTTCATCTTTTGTTCGGTTCACACTCCTTCCCGATTTTTTTAAACATGAGAAGAGTTTCATCCCTTGTTTCCTACTTAAAATTTGATTTCGGATTTCTCTTAAATTCTACTTCAACTTTTTACTTCTAACGTCTCGGCCAAAACTCTTAAATTTACACTATTATTAAGTTTTTTCTTCTTTTTCACTTTCAGTACCATCGTTGCGTCTTAGTAACGTTATCGCCTTGCTTGGTGTGTTTTTTTTTTTTTGGTTTTTTGGTTTTTTCATCGATTCACTCCAAGCAAGACAGTTCTGCCATTGGTACGCAGAGAGTTACAAGTGAAAAGAGAGAAAAGAAAAAGGGACAAGGAACAGGGGGTCGGGAAAAGGATAAGAGAGAGATGGAAATCAAAGTGATAAAAGATGACAATTGATATTGCCCTTAAACTCTTTGAGATTGTAGGGAAGAAAATGTACGAAAGGTTGCTTCAAAATGAGGTTACATTTGACCGCTTTCACTGTAAAAGTTGCCAGTCTAGTAGCACGAAGAAAATAATCTTTTTACTCTTATGTAGCCCCCTGCACATCAGTGGCATTACCGCCTTGCTCGGGGTGATACGATTAGAAAAAAAATTGAGCATTTGCGAGAGTTGTGAGGGCGTTAATCTGCATTCTTACCCAGAAAACATGTTTATTTTCATTTACTACTATTTTCTACTGTTTTAACTTGTTTTATCAAAAGAACCAGCACTTAATGGATATTCTTATTTAAAGTTTCAAAATAAAACATCAACAAAGACAGATTTCAGCGTATAAACAAATTAAAGCGCCTTTGCAAGTGTTGTGCATTATATTTAAATGGCGTTATATTTCCGGTGGAAAATTATCAAAAGATCAAAAGAATTACTTAAGTTCTAATGATAAAAAATGATTTAAAAAAATCTCCCTAAAAATAATTTAAAATTTTTTAAAAATGCTCACTTTGCTAGATTCCCGGCAAATCACACAAGCATGCGTAATCAACATTTCATTGTGAAATCCCTACAATTTTCAACGTTACTTTTACAGCACAATTTATCATTGTTCGTTTGCTGCTGTGTTTGCTTTATAAAGACATTTGATTTGAGTGATTAAATACAGTAACAGGAATTATAAGGTAGCCACACCTTTGTCTGTCTATTTATCACATCACTATGAGAATTTCTTAGAGTCCCACCCATAAAATAATATAATAGAGTGGCTAGATAGCGGTATCGACTACAAACGATCTGTTTCAGAATGTCGCCTTTGTTGTAAGCATTATTACGCCTCTTATGTATTACTGCAGAAACACTAACTGGAATGCGATATTAAGTAAGACAAATTTACAGCTAGTTTTTCATAGTAGGAAATTTCTGTGACCCACTTTCAAGACTAAACTAACTCTCGTATTCGTGAAGAAAGAATGATTAACTATTCTTCTCCTTTTTCTATGTACCCAGTCCTTTCAGGACGTAGGCGATCATGGCTTTCCACGTCTCCCTATCCCTGATGGCTCTTAGCACGCCTTTCCCTGTTAGACCACGCAACCCTCGTTCTGTCATCCACTAGCTCAAGCCCATAAATATAGAATACAAACCTATAGAAACTAACATGGCCACAAAATGAGGGATCATTTTTTATATATATATTATAATATAGATTTGATCCCCCACTTTATATCCACATTATAATTTCTTATAAACAGTTGGCATATATCTTCTTCTTCTATGTGCCCTGTCCCTTCAGGACATAGGCGATCATGGCTTTCCACGTCTTCCTATCCGTGGTAGCTCTTAGCACGCTTTCTCCTGTTACCCCACGCAACCCTCGTTCCATCATCCAACTGATTAGGTCCTTCAAATATGTTATCCGCTGCTTTCCCCTGTCTCTTTTTCCCTCTAATTGGCCTGTTAGTATCAGGTTCTCCAAGCCCTCTTTCCTCATTGCATGTCCTAGGAACTTCAGCTGTCTCTTCCTGATGCTCATTATTAATTTCTTTTTCGTTTCCATTCTTTCCAAAACCTCATCATTGCTCACATGCTCCATCCATGATATCCACAGCATCCTTCTGTAGAACCACATTTCAGTTGCTTCAAGTCTTAGCATTCCTAACAATCTCTTTAATTTTTTAACAAACCTAATTCGAGTGTATATTGGTTGACTGATTTTTTACGGCTTATCAACCCTTTACAGATGATTTAAAAGTCAAAAAGTATTTTTGAGTTGTAAGAAATTTTGGCGGGTAATATTAATTTACTGGTACAAGTCCTAAAGAGGTCGATTCACATCTTTTCTAATGAATATCTGTGCGTAAATGAATATAACGTATCCGACTAGGATTGGAACTCGGCTCTCCGATTTCCAGTTCCGAGCCTTTATTACATCACCCGCGCACACAAGCTTACACCACCTGGTATTTCCGAGCGATCACCCATCTAAGAATGACCAGGCTTGATGTTGCTTAAATTCGGTGATCATACGAGAATCGGTGTTTCAACATGATATCGCCGTAATCATCGAGCGGATAGATAGATAGATAGATAGATAGATAGATAGATAGATAGATAGATATCCAACTTCTTCAGCCACTAAGCGAGCCTGACAACGATTCAAATACAGACTTACAAAAAAATTATATATATATATATATATATATATATATATATATATATATATATATATATAGTGGCTGAAGAAGTTAAGTGTTATCTATGACGAGAATAGTCTTGTTTCGAACTTCAACAGCTGATGTTTAATGTAGAAAGAGATTGAATTATGCGATTTCACAATATGAGTGCTATTGGTATAATATAATCGGGTTATTAGCGACTAAAACGATTCCCCCACCAGGCTGATGATGAAGCTGGCTAAAGATCTAGCGGGATTAAAGATAAAAAACTTGTCAAAAGGTGGATGAACCTTCTTCTAGTGTCAACAACCGTCTAGCAAAATAGACTAGACTGGAATCTATAACTATGGATGCAACCAGTGAAGTGATTATACAACATCAAGAGCTGAAGGGCTTCCAAGACTGAATTCAACAGCCAGGGTGGCGAATTCTGCCGATAGGATCAACGACCACGTACCCATAACCAAGGCGAGCCTTCAAGTTGGAGAACATCGTCTGTGGTTTGAGCTAGAGAGTCACGGGCTTCGTCGGGAATAGTGACAGACGACAGGCTACGCATGTATAAATGCCTTTTCGGCCTTTAACTCAGATATGTCGAAGGAATTGGTCAGATATTCAACGGACAGCTACTCTACGATCAAATGAATACAGTAATGAGGCCAATAATGATGATGATAGCGGTGGAAAGAAAGATTTCGTTGTAAACAAAGAAAAGAGTTTTTAAATGTGATGTAATATTTAATCTCTTTTATAGCAACAAATGTGGATCATTCTCGCCACACATGAAGAACAGAGTTTAAGTGATGTGGTTCTACTGATGAATTCTAAGAATTTTATAGAGAGAACATGACTAACAAGGAAGGCTTAATGAGATTACTAAAAAGAAATTGCAGATGACAGTAAGAAAAAACAGCTCAAAATCTTGTGATACATAAGAAAGGAGATTTTGAGAATTTAACACTCACAGGGCACTAAATTGAAGAGCAGTGGGAAACAGCGAATGACGTAAACGTCTTTGAATGGATCGCAATTAAAAGGAAAATTGCGGGTGGTTAACCGTCAAAAGTTATTTAGAGCAAGTTTTGGAGAGTTATAATCGTCCACGTCCCGAAAGAAGATGGTGCATAAATGAAGAAGGGGCTCTTTCATTTCTGTCTTTCTCCACTTCTCATTTGGCCTTGTTTCAAACTAGAATTTAATTAAGTCCCTAAATAGTAAAAGTAATGTAGCCTTCTTCATAGGGCAACACAGTCTTTCGTTTCGGTCCTTCATGAGGCACTGTTGGAAAATATATTTTCAGTAGATTTCTTATGACAATGACACCAAGTACTTAAGTGAGACCTTATTTGAAAAATTGATGCATCACAGTCTTTCTTTTCCGTCTCCTCATGAGGCATTGTTTAAATATATTTTCAGTAGATTTCTTATGACAATGACACCAAGTATTTAAATTGAGACCTTATTTGAAAAAATGATGCATCACAGTCTTTCTTTTCCGTCTCCTCAAGAGGCATTGTTTGAAAATATATTTTCAGTAGATCTCTTATGACAATGACACCAAGTATTTAAATTGAGACCTTATTTGAAAAATTGATGCATCACAGTCTTTCTTTTCCGTCTCCCTCCATGAGGCATTGTTTGAAAATATATTTTCAGTAGATTTCTTATGACAATGACACCAAGTACTTAAATTGAGACCTTATTTGAAAAATTGATGCATCACAGTCTTTCTTTTCCGTCTCCTCATGAGGCATTGTTTGAAAATATATTTTCAGTAGATTTCTTATGACAATGACACCAAGTACTTAAATTGAGACCTTATTTGAAAAATTGATGCATCACAGTCTTTCTTTCCCGTCTCCTCAAGGGCATTGTTTGAAAATATATTTTCAGTAGATTTCTTATGACAATGACACCAAGTACTTAAATTGAGACCTTATTTGAAAATTTGATGCATCACAGTCTTTCTTTTCCGTCTCCTCAAGAGGCATTGTTTGAAAATATATTTTCAGTAGATTTCTTATGACAATGACACCAAGTATTTAAATTGAGACCTTATTTGAAAAAATGATGCATCACAGTCTTTCTTTTCCGTCTCCTCAAGAGGCATTGTTTGAAAATATTTTTCAGTAGATCTCTTATGACAATGACACCAAGTATTTGGTGAGACCTTATTTGAAAAATTGATGCATCACAGTCTTTCTTTTCCGTCTCCTCATGAGGCATTGTTTGAAAATATATTTTCAGTAGATTTCTTATGACAATGACACCAAGTACTTACATTGAGACCTTATTTGAAAAATTGATGCATCACAGTCTTTCTTTTCCGTCTCCTCATGAGGCATTGTTTGAAAATATATTTTCAGTAGATTTCTTATGACAATGACACCAAGTACTTAAATTGAGACCTTATTTGAAAAATTGATGCATCACAGTCTTTCTTTCCCGTCTCCTCAAGAGGCATTGTTTGAAAATATATTTTCAGTAGATTTCTTATGACAATGACACCAAGTACTTAAGTGAGACCTTATTTGAAAATTTGATGCATCACAGTCTTTCTTTTCCGTCTCCTCCAAGAGGCATTGTTTGAAAATATATTTTCAGTAGATTTCTTATGACAATGACACCAAGTACTTAAATTGAGACCTTATTTGAAAAATTGATGCATCACAGTCTTTCTTTTCCGTCTCCTCATGAGGCATTGTTTGAAAATATATTTTCAGTAGATTTCTTATGACAATGACACCAAGTACTTAAATTGAGACCTTATTTGAAAAATTGATGCATCACAGTCTTTCTTTCCCGTCTCCTCAAGAGGCATTGTTTGAAAATATATTTTCAGTAGATTTCTTATGACAATGACACCAAGTACTTAAATTGAGACCTTATTTGAAAAATTGATGCATCACAGTCTTTCTTTTCCGTCTCCTCAAGAGGCATTGTTTGAAAATATATTTTCAGTAGATTTCTTATGACAATGACGCAAGTACTTAAATTGAGACCTTATTTGAAAAATTGATGCATCACAGTCTTTCTTTCCGTCTCCTCATGAGGCATTGTTTGAAAATATATTTTCAGTAGATTTCTTATGACAATGACACCAAGTACTTAAATTGAGACCTTATTTGAAAAATTGATGCATCACAGTCTTTCTTTCCCGTCTCCTCAAGAGGCATTGTTTGAAAATATATTTTCAGTAGATTTCTTATGACAATGACACCAAGTACTTAAATTGAGACCTTATTTGAAAATTTGATGCATCACAGTCTTTCTTTTCCGTCTCCTCCAAGAGGCATTGTTGAAAATATATTTCAGTAGATTTCTTATGACAATGACACCAAGTACTTAAATTGAGACCTTATTTGAAAAATTGATGCATCACAGTCTTTCTTTTTCCGTCTCCTCATGAGGCATTGTTTGAAAATATATTTTCAGTAGATTTCTTATTGAGAATGACACCACGTACTTAAATTGAGACCTTATTTGAAAAATTGTTCATCACAGTCTTTCTTTTCCGTCTCCTCAAGAGGCATTGTTTTGAAAATATATTTTCAGTAGATTTCTTATGACAATGACACCAAGTACTTAAATTGAGACCTTATTTGAAAAATTGATGCATCACAGTCTTTCTTTTCCGTCTCCTCAAGAGGCATTGTTTGAAAATATATTTTCAGTAGATTTCTTATGACAATGACACCAAGTACTTAAATTAGAACCTTATTTGAAAAATTGATGCATCACAGTCTTTCTTTTCCGTCTCCTCAAGAGGCATTGTTTAAAAATATATTTTCAGTAGATTTCTTATGACAATGACACCAAGTACTTAAATTGAGACCTTATTTGAAAAATTGATGCATCACAGTCTTTCTTTCCCGTCTCCTCAAGAGGCATTGTTTAAAAATATATTTTCAGTAGATTTCTTATGACAATGACACCAAGTACTTAAATTGAGACCTTATTTGAAAAATTGATGCATCACAGTCTTTCTTTTCCGTCTCCCCAAGAGGCATTGTTTGAAAATATATTTTCAGTAGATTTCTTATGACAATGACACCAAGTACTTAAATTGAGACCTTATTTGAAAAATTGATGCATCACAGTCTTTCTTTTCCGTCTCCTCAAGAGGCATTGTTTAAAAATATATTTTCAGTAGATTTCTTATGACAATGACACCAAGTATAAATTGAGACCTTATTTGAAAAATTGATGCATCACAGTCTTTCTTTTCCGTCTCCTCAAGAGGCATTGTTTGAAAATATATTTTCAGTAGATTTCTTATGACAATGACACCAAGTACTTAAATTGAGACCTTATTTGAAAAATTGATGCATCACAGTCTTTCTTTTCCGTCTCCTCAAGAGGCATTGTTTGAAAATATATTTTCAGTAGATTTCTTATGACAATGACACCAAGTACTTAAATTGAGACCCTTATTTGAAAAATTGATGCATCACAGTCTTTCCTTTCCGTCTCCTCAAGAGGCATTGTTTGAAAATATATTTTCAGTAGATTTCTTATGACAATGACACCAAGTACTTAAATTGAGACCTTATTTGAAAAATTGATGCATCACAGTCTTTCTTTTCCGTCTCCTCAAGAGGCATTGTTTGAAAATATATTTTCAGTAGATTTCTTATGACAATGACACCAAGTACTTAAATTGAGACCTTATTTGAAAAATTGATGCATCACAGTCTTTCTTTTCCGTCTCCTCATGAGGCATTGTTTGAAAATATATTTTCAGTAGATTTCTTATGACAATGACACCAAGTACTTAAATTGAGACCTTATTTGAAAAATTGATGCATCACAGTCTTTCTTTTCCGTCTCCTCAAGGGCATTGTTTGAAAATATATTTTCAGTAGATTTCTTATGACAATGACACCAAGTACTTAAATTGAGACCTTATTTGAAAAATTGATGCATCACAGTCTTTCTTTTCCGTCTCCTCATGAGGCATTGTTTGAAAATATATTTTCAGTAGATTTCTTATGACAATGACACCAAGTACTTAAATTGAGACCTTATTTGAAAAATTGATGCATCACAGTCTTTCTTTTCCGTCTCCTCAAGAGGCATTGTTTGAAAATATATTTTCAGTAGATTTCTTATGACAATGACACCAAGTACTTAAATTGAGACCTTATTTGAAAAATTGATGCATCACAGTCTTTCTTTTCCGTCTCCTCAAGAGGCATTGTTTGAAAATATATTTTCAGTAGATTTCTTATGACAATGACACCAAGTACTTAAGTGAGACCTTATTTGAAAAATTGATGCATCACAGTCTTTCTTTTCCGTCTCCTCAAGAGGCATTGTTTGAAAATATATTTTCAGTAGATTTCTTATGACAATGACACCAAGTACTTAGAATTGAGACCTTATTTGAGAAAATTGATGCATCACAGTCTTTCTTTTCCGTCTCCTCAAGAGGCATTGTTTGAAAATATATTTTCAGTAGATTTCTTATGACAATGACACCAAGTACTTAAATTGAGACCTTATTTGAAAATTGATGCATCACAGTCTTTCTTTTCCGTCTCCTCATGAGGCATTGTTTGAAAATATATTTTCAGTAGATTTCTTATGACAATGACACCAAGTACTTAAATTGAGACCTTATTTGAAAAATTGATGCATCACAGTCTTTCTTTTCCGTCTCCTCATGAGGCATTGTTTGAAAATATATTTTCAGTAGATTTCTTATGACAATGACACCAAGTACTTAAATTGAGACCTTATTTGAAAAATTGATGCATCACAGTCTTTCTTTCCCGTCTCCTCAAGAGCTGTTGTTTGAAAATATATTTTCAGTAGATTTCTTATGACAATGACACCAAGTACTTAAATTGAGACCTTATTTGAAAATTTGATGCATCACAGTCTTTCTTTTCCGTCTCCTCAAGAGGCATTGTTTGAAAATATATTTTCAGTAGATTTCTTATGACAATGACACCAAGTACTTAAATTGAGACCTTATTTGAAAAATTGATGCATCACAGTCTTTCTTTTCCGTCTCCTCATGAGGCATTGTTTGAAAATATATTTTCAGTAGATTTCTTATGACAATGACACCAAGTACTTAAATTGAGACCTTATTTGAAAAATTGATGCATCACAGTCTTTCTTTTCCGTCTCCTCATGAGGCATTGTTTGAAAATATATTTTCAGTAGATTTCTTATGACAATGACACCAAGTACTTAAATTGAGACCTTATTTGAAAAATTGATGCATCACAGTCTTTCTTTCCCGTCTCCTCAAGAGGCATTGTTTGAAAATATATTTTCAGTAGATTTCTTATGACACTGACACCAAGTACTTAAATTGAGACCTTGTTTTGAAAATTGATGCATCACAGTCTTTTTCCGTCTCCTCTATGCTACTTGGTTTGAAAATATATTTTCAGTAGATTTCTTATGACAATGACAATTGGCACTTAAATTGAGACCTTATTTGAAATTGATGCATCACAGTCTTTCTTTTCCGTCTCCTCAAGAGGCATTGTTTGAAAATATATTTCGTAGATTTCTTATGACAATGACACCAAGTACTTAAATTGAGACCTTATTTGAAAAATTACGCATCACAGTCTTTCTTTTCCGTCTCCTCAAGAGGCATTGTTTGAAAATATTTTCAGTAGATTTCTTATGACAATGACAACAAGTACTTAAATTGAGACCTTATTTGAAAAATTGATGCATCACAGTCTTTCTTTTCCGTCTCCTCAAGAGGCATTGTTTAAAAATATATTTTTCTAGTAGATTTCTTATGACAATGACACCAAGTACTTAAATTGAGACCTTATTTGAAAAATTGATGCATCACAGTCTTTCTTTTCCGTCTCCCTCGTTAGAGGCATTGTTTAAAAATATATTTTCAGTAGATTTCTTATGACAATGACACCAAGTACTTAAATTGAGACCTTATTTGAAAAATTGATGCATCACAGTCTTTCTTTTCCGTCTCCAAGAGGCATTGTTTGAAAATATATTTTCAGTAGATTTCTTATGACAATGACACCAAGTAATACAAATTGAGACCTTATTTGAAAATTGATGTATCACAGTCTTCTTTTCCGTCTCCTCAAGAGGCATTGTTTGAAAAGGTATTTTCAGTAGATTTCTTATGACAATGACACCAAGTACTTAAATTGGAGACCTTATTTGAAAAATTGATGCATCACAGTCTTTCTTTTTCCGTCTCCTCAAGAGGCATTGTTTGAAAATATATTTTCAGTAGATTTCTCATGACAATGACACCGGGCACTTAAATTGAGACCTTAGTTTGAAAAATTGATACATCACAGTCTTTCTTTTCCGTCTCCTCAAGAGGCATTGTTTGAAAATATATTTTCAGTAGATTTCTTATGACAATGACACCAAGTACTTAAATTGAGACCTTATTTGAAAAATTGATGCATCACAGTCTTTCTTTTCCGTCTCCTCATGAGGCATTGTTTGAAAATATATTTTCAGTAGATTTCTTATGACAATGACACCAAGTACTTAAAATTGAGACCTTATTTGAAAAAATTGATGCATCACAGTCTTTTCTTTCCGTCTCCTCGGAGATGGGTATTTGTTTGAAAATATATTTTCAGTAGATTTCTTATGACAATGACACTAAGTACTTAAATTGAGACCTTATTTGAAAAAATTGATGCATCACAGTCTTTCTTCTGCCCTCATGAGGCATTGTTTGAAAATATATTTTCAGTAGATTTCTTATGACAATGCATACCCAAGTACTTAAATTGAGACCTTATTTGAAAAATTGATGCATCACAGTCTTTCTTTTCCGTCTCCTCAAGAGGCATTGTTTGAAAATATATTTTCAGTAGATTTCTTATGACAATGACACCAAGTACTTAAATTGAGACCTTATTTGAAAAATTGATGCATCACAGTCTTTTTCCGTCTCTCAAGAGGCATTGTTTGAAAATATATTTTCAGTAGATTTCTTATGACAATGACACCAAGTACTTAAATTGAGACCTTATTTGAAAATTGATGCATCACAGTCTTTCTTTCCGTCTCCTCAAGAGGCATTGTTTGAAAATATATTTTCAGTAGATTTCTTATGACAATGACACCAAGTACTTAAATTCAGACCTTATTTGAAAAATTGATGCATCACAGTCTTTCTTTTCCGTCTCCTCATGAGGCATTGTTTGAAAATATATTTTCAGTAGATTTCTTATGACAATGACACCAAGTACTTAAATTGAGACCTTATTTGAAAAATTGATGCATCACAGTCTTTCTTTTCCGTCTCCTCAAGAGGCATTGTTTGAAAATATATTTTCAGTAGATTTCTTATGACAATGACACCAAGTGTTTAAATTGAGACCTTATTTGAAAAATTGATGCATCACAGTCTTTCTTTTCCGTCTCCTCAAGAGGCATTGTTTGAAAATATATTTTCAGTAGATTTCTTATGACAATGACACCAAGTACTTAAATTGAGACCTTATTTGAAAAATTGATGCATCACAGTCTTTCTTTTCCGTCTCCTCAAGAGGCATTGTTTGAAAATATATTTTCAGTAGATTTCTTATGACAATGACACCAAGTACTTAAATTGAGACCTTATTTGAAAAATTGATGCATCACAGTCTTTCTTTTCCGTCTCCTCATGAGGCATTGTTTGAAAATATATTTTCAGTAGATTTCTTATGACAATGACACCAAGTACTTAAATTGAGACCTTATTTGAAAAATTGATGCATCACAGTCTTTCTTTTCCGTCTCCTCAAGAGGCATTGTTTGAAAATATATTTTCAGTAGATTTCTTATGACAATGACACCAAGTACTTAAATTGAGACCTTATTTGAAAAATTGATGCATCACAGTCTTTCTTTTCCGTCTCCTCAAGAGGCATTGTTTGAAAATATATTTTCAGTAGATTTCTTATGACAATGACACCAAGTACTTAAATTGAGACCTTATTTGAAAAATTGATGCATCACAGTCTTTCTTTTCCGTCTCCTCAAGAGGCATTGTTTGAAAATATATTTTCAGTAGATTTCTTATGACAATGACACCAAGTACTTAAATTGAGACCTTATTTGAAAAATTGATGCATCACAGTCTTTCTTTTCCGTCTCCTCATGAGGCATTGTTTGAAAATATATTTTCAGTAGATTTCTTATGACAATGACACCAAGTACTTAAATTGAGACCTTATTTGAAAAATTGATGCATCACAGTCTTTCTTTTCCGTCTCCTCAAGAGGCATTGTTTGAAAATATATTTTCAGTAGATTTCTTATGACAATGACACCAAGTACTTAAATTGAGACCTTATTTGAAAAATTGATGCATCACAGTCTTTCTTTTCCGTCTCCTCAAGAGGCATTGTTTGAAAATATATTTTCAGTAGATTTCTTATGACAATGACACCAAGTACTTAAATTGAGACCTTATTTGAAAAATTGATGCATAACAGTCTTTCTTTTCCGTCTCCTCAAGAGGCATTGTTTGAAAATATATTTTCAGTAGATTTCTTATGACAATGACACCAAGTACTTAAATTGAGACCTTATTTGAAAAATTGATGCATCACAGTCTTTCTTTTCCGTCTCCTCATGAGGCATTGTTTGAAAATATATTTTCAGTAGATTTCTTATGACAATGACACCAAGTACTTAAATTGAGACCTTATTTGAAAAATTGATGCATCACAGTCTTTCTTTTCCGTCTCCTCATGAGGCATTGTTTGAAAATATATTTTCAGTAGATTTCTTATGACAATGACACCAAGTACTTAAATTGAGACCTTATTTGAAAAATTGATGCATCACACTCTTTCTTTTCCGTCTCCTCATGAGGCATTGTTTGAAAATATATTTTCAGTAGATTTCTTATGACAATGACACCAAGTACTTAAATTGAGACCTTATTTGAAAAATTGATGCATCACAGTCTTTCTTTTCCGTCTCCTCATGAGGCATTGTTTGAAAATATATTTTCAGTAGATTTCTTATGACAATGACACCAAGTACTTAAATTGAGACCTTATTTGAAAAATTGATGCATCACAGTCTTTCTTTTCCGTCTCCTCAAGAGGCATTGTTTGAAAATATATTTTCAGTAGATTTCTTATGACAATGACACCAAGTACTTAAATTGAGACCTTATTTGAAAAATTGATGCATCACAGTCTTTCTTTTCCGTCTCCTCATGAGGCATTGTTTGAAAATATATTTTCAGTAGATTTCTTATGACAATGACACCAAGTACTTAAATTGAGACCTTATTTGAAAAATTGATGCATCACAGTCTATCTTTTCCGTCTCCTCAAGAGGCATTGTTTGAAAATATATTTTCAGTAGATTTCTTATGACAATGACACCAAGTACTTAAATTGAGACCTTATTTGAAAAATTGATGCATCACAGTCTTTCTTTTCCGTCTCCTCAAGAGGCATTGTTTGAAAATATATTTTCAGTAGATTTCTTATGACAATGACACCAAGTACTTAAATTGAGACCTTATTTGAAAAATTGATGCATCACAGTCTTTCTTTTCCGTCTCCTCAAGAGGCATTGTTTGAAAATATATTTTCAATAAATTTTGCCTAACCAAGACACCAAATATTTAAATTAAATATTCTTTTAAAAAACTGATACAACACAGTCTTTCTAACTTTCTTTTAATCGTTTCACCCCGAGCAAGGCGAAAATGCCACTGATGTGCAGGGGGCTACATAAGTGTAAAAAGATCAATTAGAAGAGAGTGAAAGGAAGACGAACCAGTTAGAAAGGAGCAATAGAAAGCTGAGAATGCAGGTGTGATGACAGTTTCTAAGGTGGAGAGCAAGGGAATGATATACGGAGTGAGGAGAGAACTAGAGTCAAGTGGTTAATAGATGAGTATTGACATTGCATTTAAATTCCTGGAGGTTGTAGCCGTTACGAAAGCAAGAATATGGGAGCGAGTTCCACAGGCGGGAAGTGCGAGAGAAGAAGCTGCAGGAGTAGAATTGTCGTCTGCACTTGGCTAACAACTGTGAATGGGTGGGACCCTGTTGCCAATCTGGTTGTACGAGTAAACACCTGTTGAGGACGCACCAGTGACTTAAGTTCGTCAGAGCAGAAGCCATGAAAGTATTCATAGAAGAGACAGAGGGAGGCCACATTTCGACGGTGGGGAAGTGGCGTAAACAACATTGTTCTAGATGAACTTACACTGAAGCTCATACGACCTAAGGTACCAATTATTTTAATGAAATTAACATTATTTATTTGAAAAACGTCGCAACGCAATCTTTCAACTGTTCATACGACCTTGTGCCAGACTAAGCTTGCAGTAAGTTCACATAACCTAAGTACTAAATATTTAAATGAGGTAGGGCCTTTTATCGTTCATAGATTAGCGCAACAGATTTGGATTCAGTCAGTCAGTTAAGTGCCATACGTGATAAAGGCTTGGGCGATCATGTCTCAAAAGAGACATGACTGACTGGGCAGAAGATTATCCCGCAGTAGGTTGCCATTGCTGTCTGCGGTAGACTGGTTGCCGACCAAGGCTATAGAACCCAATCTGTCCTGTTATTTAACCCATAACTGGAAGGAATAGACGGATTAATACATTTCCCAAGGGTATTTGCACGCAAGTGAATGCAATGAATTTGGCTGGAATTCGAACTCGGCTCCCCGATTTCTCGTTCCGAGCCGATATCCAACGCACTACTCATCCGAAATTCTTTCAGATCAAACTTATTTTTAAAGTTCCTATGACCAAGTCACCAAATCCAATTATGTATTATACGTCAGGTTGCAATTCCATCATTAAGTTTACTGTTTACGCCCAAGGCAGGAAATAAGGAAACGACTTCACAGGAAGTAATATTTTATTTTCGTTGGTACATCAGTCACAAAAAAAATGGATCTGTCACTAGAGTGTGTTGGGAAATCTGGGCTCATTTAATTGTAAGTTTCTCGTGGGGATAAACTAGATCAAAACAGTGAAATCCAAGATTTTTCTTTACTTTTTATACTTAAAGAAAAAATGACTGGGTTATCGTTTCAACAGGTGAGAAAACCCTAACCGTTTTTTCTCTTTATATAAAGAACAACTGGTTTCATGAGTAGACTTTAGAAACATTAAGCCGAGCGAACATCGTGTTTTTTACTTCGCCTTCTTTGCAACATCAACGACAAGCATCAGTCAGTTAAGTACCATACGTGATACACGCTTAGGCGATCATGTCTCTTTCGAGACAAAAGTAACTGAGCAGAAGATTATACCGCAGTAGGTTGCCATTGCTTTCAGCGGTAGACCGGTTGCCAGTCAAGGCTCTAGAACCCAATCTGTCTTGTTATTTGACCCATAACTGGAGGAAAGAAACGGATTAATACCTTTCTCAAGGGTATTTGCGCGTAAGTGAATACAATGAATTCAACTGGACCGCCTCAGCACGAATTTACACGAGATACTAGATTAGCAACTAGGTCCCACCCTTTTACAGTTAAACAAATAAGATGTAACCGTAAATTCTACTCCAACAGCTTCTTTTCTCGCGCTTCCCGCCTGTGGAACTCCCTTCCACAAGTATCCTTTCCCGACAGTTACAATCTCCAGGTGTTTAAATGTAGGGTCAATAGATACCTCCTATCACACTAACTCCCAACTATTCTCACAACACTCTCATCTACCCAACCCTCATTCTCGGTATCCTTACCCGCCTATCATCCACCCTCTGTCATTTCCTATATTTAATCAGCCTTTCTCCACTCTACGTAGCCCCCTGCACAGTAGTGGCAGTGACATGCCTTGCTCGGGGTGAAACGTTTATAAAAAAAAAAATTTTTTTAAAATTCGAACTTGTTTCTCTGATTTCTTGTTTTAAGCCGATATCCATTGCACTTCAACACATATCCATACATACCTAAATTACCATCGTTTATTCCACATCGAAACGTTTTAAAAATCCCAGCCTATGTAGATGCATCAATAAGTCTGTATCCAAATAGTTTTTCTTTTTACACATTAAATAGTTGTGAATACATTTATCCCAATATCTCTATATTTATCAGATAGATCGAACGTATAGTGAAACTTTTAAACACAAATTCAGCTAATTATTGCGTAAACAATGGATTTCTCATTTTTTTTAATCATATCACCCCGAGCAAGGCGGTAACGCCACTGATGTGCAGGGGGCTACATAAGAGTGAAAAGATTGGAAAAAAGAAAGCCGGAAACCACAACCTAAACAGGGAACAAGGGATGAGCCTCTACAGCTGTTCAATAGACATGGGTGGAGTGTGACCCGGGCGATAGTTTAGTCTATCTACTTCAATTGCTCCCTTCGAAATTTGAAGACGCACAGAAATAGCGAAAGATGTCTTCTTATTAAGAAAGAAAACGTCCGTTAAAAAAAGTGTTAGATGCCTTCCCCATTAAGTTAAGGAAAAGTTCGTTAAAAATAGCGAAAGATACCTTCCTGTTAAGAAAGAAAAATGTTCATTAAAAACAACGAATGATGCTATTCCCGTTAAGAAATGAAAAGTTCGTTAAAAATAGCAAAAATTGCCTTCCTGTTAAGAAATGAAAAGTTCGTTAAAAATAGGGGGTGGGGTGGAGGCGCCGGGCGGTTCTCCGTTGGAGGTGGCACTTCCTACTGAGTATATTATTTTTGTTTTTATTTAGCAAATACACATAAAAATAGATATTTAAAATAAACAAAATAGTTTTTAATTTTTTAAAATGTTTATATTTAACTGCTGATAATTTAGCTAAACCTGTGAAGAAAATTTTAGAGTTCAAATGACGCCAGCATGTTCTAAAAAAATGTCTCCGGAAAGTGCTACCTGGCGATTGGGATGGACCCCAATTAAACACGGCGATCAATTTGGTCTGGTCATTACTACGTCCAAAATAAAATAAAACTAAGTATATTGTATATTGTTTGGGGTGGGGATAGGAGGCGCCAGTCACAATCCTCGCCCCAAGCGCTACCAGACACGACACTATATACGCGTCCTACGGCAGAAACAAGTCTTCTCGATCATTCAGGCCGGTCGATGTAAATAAATATACTGCTTAATTATAATATAGGAGATCATCTACTAAATACGAGTATCCATTAAAATTAATGTCAAAATAAATAAACATGTCGGAGTTAATCCATTTTGTAACGAATTCCGTAAATAAACTGACTGTTTCGATTAAGATTCAAAACAGAGCAGATATATTTCGAAAAATTGGGAAAATGTGTGTTCAAAAACACTAATTGGACTTTGACCACTGACCACGTACAATACACGATCAAAGACACGTCACACAAACACACGCAAATTATATATATATATATATATATATATATATATAGGGTAGGTATGGTTGGAATAAAATTTCGTATAAAAAACACTATTTTTTAAAAGTGCTCAATACAAAGTAAAGCAAATAATATTCATTTAGAATTGATAACATAAATATGTTATAATATCACTACAAAAATAGACATTTGTTTCGATAAATGGTCCGTGTCTTATCAAGTGATGATCAATTATGCCGATTTCGTTTTTAATCAAATATTAAATTGTTTTTAGAGTCTGTTTTTCAAATTAGAAATTATTTGCATTTTGATTGGTCACCACTGAATACGTAACATTGTCTTCTTGATTAAGGGGGTTTGGCTAGTTTTGAACCTTTTAACATTCTTCAACTTGAAATCAACATCATCACTTGATAAGACACAGTTATTGTCAAAACAAACTGGGTTATTTTTGTAGTGATATTATAACATTCTAAATATATATATATATATATATATATATATATATATATATATATATATATATATATTATAAGCGATTATGTACTTCCACTTGCCTTTGTCTCTTGTCGCTCTCAATATTTTTCCTCTTGGCATCTCTCCCAAACCCCATTCTGCCATCCATTTGCTCAGGCCTAGCAATTAGGTCTCACACTACTTTCCTGTCTCTCCTTACTTCTATCCGTCCTGTGAGTATCAAATCCTCCTTCCTCATTACGCGTCCCAGGAACCTCATACTGAAGAAACCATTTTATTAGAACATTTTGAGGAAATATTGTTTTATTTTTCATGTCGGTTTCACTCCAGTTGTCGATATCATGTGTATACATTTTTGCTTGTTCTTTTTTTTTTTTAATTTCTTTTTTATAATCGTGTCGCCCTCAAGCAAGGCATTTTACGGCCACTGTTGTGCAGGGGATTACATAGGAGGAATGCTATGAGGAGTGAGAGGTTACAGGGGGTGTCAGGAAGAGAGTAGGAGAGGGAAGAGAGTACTGATGAGAGTGGGGTGGACGAAGAAAAAGCGTGGAAGAGAGGATGTAAGTTAGTGAGACAGGAGATGACTATTGACTTCACATTTAAATTCTTGAAGATTGTAACTGGCAGGAAAGCAAGTATGCGGAAGGGAATTCCACAGGCGGAAAGTGCGAGAAAAGAAGCTGCTAGAGCAGAATTTGCGTTTACAATTTATTGGTTTCACAGTAAAAGGGTGGAACCTAGCTGCTAATCTTGTGGCTCGAGGAAATTCGTATATAGGGGGTACCATTGAGCTAAGTTCATCAGAGCAGAAGCCGTGAAAGTATTTGTAGAAGAGACACAGGGAAGCCACACTGCGTCGATGAGAAAGCGACTGTATACTAGCTGCCAAGTCGGGATTGATCACATTACAGATTATCCGTTGGATTCGGTCGAGGACACCTAAGTGGATAGCAGGAGCACCGGACCAGATATGGCAGCAATACTCAATGAACGGGCGGATAGTAGACTTGTATATTGTGCAGGATTGTTTGGGACGGGAAAAACTTCCTGGCCCTACACAGAGAACCGACTTTCTTAGCAGCGGATTTAGCTATGGATTTTATATAGTTAATCCACTTGAAGTCTGGTGTGAGAGTTAACCCGAGGAGGTGCAGTGTTTCGCTTTCAGGGAGAGAAGCCTGATCCATGTTAATGGGCGGGAGGAATGATTGTCTGTGATGATTATTAGATAGCAGCTTCGTTTTGGAAGCATTAAAATTTACGAGCCATTTCTTGCCCCAGTCCACCAGGGATTGGAGGTCCTTTTCAAGCTCGGCAGCGAGGTTTGCTTTTTTAGCCTCGGTAAATTTTTGATCGAGACGATTTTTTTACAGTTATATAATGAAAAATCTATGAAGATGTTATTTCAATAAAAACAAATGCAATATCAAGTGTAAACGTACTGAAAATTCGTCCCGAACCAAACCTTATCAAAAATCTAAACTTATTTATAAATGGAACTTTGACTATGTGTGTGTGTCCGTTAACTATAGACGCCGAAACGGCTGAACCGATTTTCTTGAAAATTTACACAGTTCTAATATCAGCGTCTGCGAGTGTTCTTAGCTAGGTACCCCCCCCCCCGATAAATATCGAAAATCGATGATCGAAAAAATCGGGTTATAGAAGGAGTGGTACGATTTTATCAAATTTGATACACTCATAGATAAAGACATAAGAAACGATATTCAGAAGTTTCAAGGTTGCAGTTCTTACAATAGTGTAGAAAATCGATAATATATATTTATAAAAGGCAATGTGTTTTTGTGTGTGTCTGTTTATCTGTCTGTATGCCCTTTATACAAATCCACAACTTTTATCCGATTCTCACCAAACTTCACACAAATGTTCTTTAGGCTAAGTCTGAACTCCAGGACCACGGATTAGTTTTAAAGCTTTCATTACACCCAAGTAACGCCGGGCTATACTGCTAGTAATTCAATAAAACTGAAAATATATGTTTTGAAAGTTGTTATATTATGTTTTGGTATCTCGGCGTAGTGTAATGGCTAACACCCTTGCTTCGCTAGAACAATTATGACTGGGTAGTGAGTTCAATCCTTACTGAGTGCCCCATACTTCTAGTGCCACATCTAAGCTACGCTTAGAAAATCACTGGTGGTTTCGATCCTTACACTTCAGACTTGTGCCACATCAAAGCTAGCTTATAAAATCATTTGACCACCTCGGCGTAGTGTAATGGTTAACAAGCGTGTCTCACTAAATCATTTACAACTGCCACATCTAAGCTACGTTTAAAAATCTTCATGAACACATTGTTTTATTTCAGATTTCACAAGATAAAAGATCTACACTTTTTTTTCCACACGAGCAATTTTTCAGTGCTACTTTAAAACTCATCCCCTTGTTGGTTTCCAGCAGCAAGGCCTCTGATTCAGTAGCTTTAAGAAGCGTGGAATCATCTCTTAATTACTGTTGTCTCCAGGTACACTCTAAACCGAGGTGGTAGCACCTGTTGGGATCCTAGCTATGGGCAAATAGTTAACCAAACTGGGGTCAAAAGAATATAAAAATATAAAAATAAACTTTTATAGTGAAAATTCCAACTATACTTTTTAGAAGAAAATATTACCAGAAATATATTTTTGAAGAAAAAATATTAACAGCAATACATTTTTTTAAGAAAAAATGTTACCAGCAGTGCATTTTTGAGGAAAAAGAATATTACATTCTTAGGGAAAAACTATTACCAGCAATATAGTTTTAGAAAAAAAATATTATTTAAAAAAAAATAATCTGACTCCAAATAAAATCCTCTTTATAAAAATATGTCAATGAAACCTGATCTTCAAACTGATTCCTTACAAAAGAATACATATTCTATTCATACGCATATGTTGTAAAAGTCTTGACGACATTAAATAAAACCCATTGAGGTTGATTTGCCGTAAAGCAAAACAAAACGAAACAAAATAAAACAAACCTTTGTTGGTCGTAACAAGAGTTGATTTTTTATTAAATAAAGACATGTTTGAAGAAAAAAAAATGCAAAGTCTAATGTCATTTTCCATTGTAAACATACTTTTTAAGAGAAAACTTTTTCGCAATTTTTAAAACTTATTTTTTGGGTTTTTTTGTTTGTTTTTTTTGTTTTTGTTTTTTTTGTTTTGTTTTGTTTTGTTTTTTTTTGTATTGAAGTTCAACGGATATAATTCTAAATTATTTTCTTTTACTGAATACTTTTATCTAGCGGGAGTATTATTTAATATATAATAATTAAATTACACATAAATTCAGAAGTCCTCATTAGACACAATCAAATATTTTATGACGTCAAACAGTTAAAAAAAATAATTAAAAACTAAAAGCAATGAATTAAACACAAACGTATCATTTCCTTAATTTTTTATTAATTTATTTCATATAATTATAAAGTAGTGTAAAAAGTAAAATTATTTATTTGATTAAATTTAATAAAAGTATATAGAATAAAAATAAAATATTAGTTATTTAAAGTTAAAGATAATTTATTTTTAAACATGAATAACAATTTCACTCTTGGTGTTCCAGAGTTCTTTAATTTGGTTCTTAATTTTCCCGTACATTTTAAGAGGGGTGATAATAGCCGAGTTCCTTTTAAGGATGTGCGTTGTGGCGCAGTGGATGTTGGCTCAGAATGAAAAATCGGAGAGCCGAGTTCGAACTCCAGTTGAATTATTGCATTCACTTACACACAAATACCCTTGGGAAAGGTATTAATCTGTCTCTTTCCTCCAGTTATTGGTTAAATAATAGAACAGACTGGGTTCTATAGCCTTGGTTAGCAACCAGTCTACCGCAGAAAGCAATGGCAACCTACTGCGGGATAACCTTCTGCCCTGTCAGTCATGTCTCGAAGAGACATGATCGCCCAAAGCGTGTATCACGTATGACACTTAACTAACTAACTGACTGATCCTTAGATTAAATAGCAGGACAGATTGGGTTCTATAGTCTTGGCTGGCAACCAGTCTACCGTAGAAAACAATGGCAACCTATTGCAGGATCATCTTCTGCCCAGTCATTCATGTTTCTTCGAGACATGATCGTCCAAGGCGTGTATGACCTTAATGATAGCACACCGTATAGGCGTTATTTTCATTATGTCATTAGTAAAAAGCAAGCAAGCATCAATTTTATAAAACCCATTTAAATAATATTTGAATGTATTAATATATTTTGAAATATATCTCTACGGTAAATATTCGATTTTTAAGAGATTTTTAAATTTGTTGTTTACATTTTGCGTTTATAATGAAAGTTGAAGTGAAAGCAACAATGTTTTAAAAATGTCTGAAATCATTATTTATGAGTTGGTATAGTATTCGCCATTGATGGTGTGACTTTTTTAAAGATAGTCAAAAAACATAATGCCTTTTGCATCCCGAAAACTAGAATCATCACATTCCCAGTTGAGGAAACGACCTTTGCCGTCTTTGTAACTGGTGGAGATGGGTGTTTCTCTTGAATAAATTGTCTCTCAGTTACTGGATCAAAATGATGAACTTAACAGTCATCCTAGGTTAGGAAACGTTTAAGGAAACTAACTAGATCTGCCTCAAGCATTGTCAGATTTTCCCGAGATGTGATCAGCCTGGTGCGCCTTTAATCAGGTATCACAAGACGTGGAACCAACCAAATAACGACCTTCGTCATGCCAAGTTCATTGTTAAAATATTCTCAAAACTTCGCACGAGATATGCTAATAGCATTGGTTATTTTATTTTTAGTTAATCTCTTGTCATTCATCACGATGTGATGAACATGTTCAACGTTTTTCTAGATGGTGGCAGTTGGAGAAGGTCCCGATTTTGAATCACCTTCAGGACTCTTTTCTTCCCTCCTAACTTATAAAGCTAGAGCGCCCTCCCTAATGTCAGTAAAAATGTCTTTTAGAGCTAAACACATTTTACTGCGGGTAAATGGTAATACCACGATCACTAATTTCGTCCATCTTCAAGAAAAGTCGTTACTAGTTACTTCTGAAGTCCCCTTTGAACAACCTTATGCTAGTTTACCTGTAAGGAAACAATTTATTAATAAAAGTTGAAACTAATGCATATAAGATCTCATAGCTTTCACATCACTCTTTCATAGTCAACCTATTAATTTTTCAGCCAACATACATATGGACATTTATTTTGCTTTTCATATAGATTAGTTTAATCTTTCAAATAAAATCAAAATTTAACTTCAAAGAGATTTAAATTATTTAAAATGGATTTTCGGCGTTTTTTGTTAGGAAGTCAAGGGAGGTACGTAGTCAAAAGCAATATTAATAGTTGAGAAAACTTCTACAAATAAAAATTAATATGAAAGCCAATACTAAACAAAACTAATGCTGATAATGTTTCATCTAATAAAAATATACGATGAAATATCCATCAAAATACAGAACACCAACAACCCCACACCCCGTGTGTAAAAAAAAGAAAGATAAAGAACAAATCCAATTTTGAGTACGCCAGAAGTATAGGTTATCTCGTCACTGAATATTGACCTTCGAAATTTGAGGAAATGCTGTTTATCGGCGAGGGTCAAAAGTTTGGAATTCGACATGAACTCTCCACAACAACAGTTAGTACTTCGATAATAGTCTATATCTGAATTTGATCTCTCTGTTTTGCTTACTTATTCTCAAAGAATTTACTGACGTCCTACGATACAAATTTGCGAATCACAACCAAGCAGTTCTTTATAAAGAAACAACGAAGAAATTGTTTTCATATGAATAGTTAACATTCTCAAATAAACTGTATGAGTTCTTTTTAATAACGTGTTCTAAAACAGGGCGACTCTGCAATAGTGTTTATAAATATTTATCATTCGAAATGTTACTCTTTGAAAACATTCTTTGTGGTCTGAAATGGGATTTTTTTACTTTCCCAAGGCATCGTTCAATAACTTCGATATATATATATATATATATATATATATATATATATATATATATAAGTATCTGATGAATAAAATAAGTAAAGAATAACTAGGAAAAAAGTGTCTTTAATCTAATATGTTTCACTTTAACAAGCTTCTTCAGAGATTTATTAAAGACGAATGATTTAAAAATCCAAGAGACAGTATGTTGATTGAGGTATAATTTCATTGGTTAGATACGTGTCACGTGTGATAAAGCAATTGATAAATATTCAATGTAGAAGAAAAAAAAATTGTGTCTGTTTTTGTGTGTGGCAAATTAGATGTTTATTATGAATGTAAGCGAAAATAATGTGTAAGTGTATTCAAACCATAAACAAACTAAGTGTGTGTATATGTCGATAACATTAATATGTGTGTGCAGCATGCACCCTAGGTGGATTGAACCAGCTTCCTCCCCCCTGGAGAAAGTTTCAATGAGATTCGTTTAAGGGCAGGGTCCCACGCTGCTATTTAACCCATAACTGGAGGGAAGGGACGGATTAATACCTTTCCCAAGGGTACTAGCGCGTAAATGAATGGAGGATATTCAACTGGAATTCGAAATCGGCTCACCGATTTCTCTTTCGGAGCCGACATCCACTGCACCACAACGCACCTCCATCAATAAACGCTTACAGCACCTGGTATTCCCAAGCGGTCACCCATCTAAGTACTGACCAGGCTCAACGTTGCTTAACTTCGGTGATCGAACGAGACCCGGTGTATTCAACGTGATATGACCGTATGTGCGAATGACAGTGACAAAATACATTTCCGTTCAAAATACATAACAAGTATTGTATTCATGTGTCAAGTGATGAAACAAAATTTCTTTTTAAATCAAATGAGAAAAGCAGTTATAAATGTGTGTGTTGAGATAAATCATGTGCGAATATGTGTGTTTATGAGTCAGAAAAGAGGTGTGTCCGTATCAAGTGATAGAACGATTTTCTCTTCTAAATAACGTGAGAGAATCAGTTATGAATGTATGTGTATGAAAGAATCATGTATTAATGTGTGCGTATACATTCAGGATGTGCGTTGTGGCGCAGTGGATATCGACTCGCAACGACAAAACGGGGTGCCGAGTTCGAATTCCAATCGAATTTCTTGTATCTACTTACGCACAACTACCCTTTGGAAAGGTATTAATCAGTCTCTTCGCGTAGAAAATTTTAGAGTTTTTTGAGGTGAAAAAATTGATTTGAAAATTCTAGCAAAAATCAAATAATTGTCAATTTTTAATGAAATTTTTAAAACTTATTTACAAATGGATTAAACTAATTTAGAAACTATTTTTTTGAAAATTTTGATAAAAATATTGTTTTATATCTGTTACACTCCCCACATACACACACCACTAATTTTATTTTATGAAATATCGAGAAATTAATTTTTGTAGGGTTTAATGTTTATATTTGTTTTTATCACACGTCATTGGAGAATATAAATCATTTTTTTCTAAAACAGGACCCCCAGTTACAAAATTGTGCTCTAAATCGTAAAATAAAAAATGCAATAATAATTATGACATTATTGAATTGGAAAAAATTTTAGCTGACTTTATGAATAAGATATATTATGGAAATTGTTTTGATAAAAAGATTTTCAATGAATAATGAATTTTTATAAGAATTGTTTTCATTTTGTAAAAGAAATAATTAAACTAATCTATAAAGTTTTAAATCTTTTAAAACTCCTTATTAATTTCTAGTGGTTAGGTGATATTCTTATTAAGTAAGAACAAAATTTACTAATCCTAAATCAAAAAGCTTACTACACAATTCAGCAACCCACACTATTTTAAAAAGAATTTGTGTGTGTGTGTGTGTGTGTGTGTGTGTGTGTGTGTGTGTATATATATATATATATATATATATATATAAACGTGCTGATTTACAAAATACTGACGCCCATACAACATATTAGAACATAAGACTGGTACCTATAGTAAATTTAAAGACAAAGAATCTAAAATTCAATAAATCTTATACTATTTTACTAAACTTTTAAAATTCCTAGACAGGTAAAAATTATATAAAAATGGTGTTCATGTTATATTTGTCTCGTGATTTTTACAGATATGTAAATCTATCGAGATATTTGTTAACACATAAAAATACCGACGTTCGCGTTAAAATATAATTTCTGTGATATTTTTAACTAAAAGTAAGTAATATTTGTCTTGGATCAGTTTAATGAAAATTTAAATCAGCTGATATTCATCAAATAAAGATTCAGAAAAATATAATTTATTTTCAAAAGATTTTTAATTTAGATAATTACGTTGTTCTGAGAGATATTGAATATGATTAAATGGGCCATTTTTATCAATTTGAAAAATTTATTTGGTGAATATCAGTCTGTCAATTGGAGTAGATAGACTAAACTATCACCCGGTTCACACTCCACCCACGTCTATTGAACAGATGAAGACGCTCATCCCTTGTTCCCTGTTTAGGATGTGGTTTCCGGTTTTCTCTTTTCCAATCTTTTCACTTTTCTTCTTTTTTTTTTTTCTTCAATTAGAGTAGATAGACTAAACTATCGCCCGGTTCACACTCCACGCACGTCTACTGAACAGGTGAAGAGACTTATCCCTTGTTTCCTGTTTAGGATGTGGTTTCCGGCTTTCTCTTTTCCAATCTTTTCACTCTTACGTCGCCCCCTGCGCTTCAGTGGTGTTACCGCCTTGCTCGGGGTGATATGATTAAAAAAAAAAAGTTGTCAAACTCTCAGACGCCTTAAACAAACATCTACTATCTGGTTAAAAATGCATTTTTTCGATATTTTAAACTATAAGTAACTAATATTTATTTCAAATCAGATTAATTGTACTTCA
>JBBBDQ010000868.1:3627500-3660000 GCA_037127315.1 Ascarosepion bandense | reverse complement strand
CACGAAAGAAAATCGGTGAGAGGCGGTAGTCTTTTATTATTGTTGTTATTATTTAATAAACGGATCTCCCACTTCAGGTTCACGCGTTTAAAACACCCATAAAGGTCTTTGTATTGTAATAAAACTGGTCTACTTTTATGGGTAGAGTTAGAATGCGAATCTTTGAGCCAAAATGTCAGAATTAATTTCCATCTATTTACCATATTGGTTCGCATATCAGACGCACTTTTGAGTTTCCTAAAATAGAATTTTATAAATTTACAATAAATCCACTGAAAGGAATTTATTTTAAACGAGACAAAATCGGAATAGAAATAAAGTTCCAGTAATATTCGATGTATCACCCAAAATTTTTGTTTCTTAATATTGACATGGTAAGGGAATATATGCCATCATGGTAAGGGAATATATGCCATCATGGTAAGGGAATATATGCCATCAAAAACAGAGTAGTTTTCATATCCTATTAATAATTCTTTTATGTGCCTTGTTCCTTCGGGACGTATGAGATCATGGCTCTCTACAAATCTCCGTCCATTGTAGCACTAATCAATGTTTGTCAATTCTAGCGTCCGTTCTGCTAGGGGATGTACGTGTGGTATAATGAATAGCGGCTCGGAATTAGAAATCAGAGAGCTGAGTTCGAATCCTACTCGAATTCGTTATATTTACTTACGAGCTAATACAGTTGAGAAGTTAAGAGTCGATCTCCTCTTCCAGCTATAGGTTAAATAGTAAGTCTTCTGCCTGGAAAAATTATTGTTATTCGAAAAATAAAATATTCGCCCACCACCACCACCACCACTTTTTTAAAGAATTTCTTTTTAAGCAAGACATTCTTTCAAGAGATTGCCGAATATGAGAAAAAATAAATCTTGTTAAGAAGAGAAAACAAAAGATCAGGAATAAAAAATATTGAGATTATATATATTGTCATCCGCAGACAGATCTGTTTCGCTGTATCACAGCTCATCAGTACGGTTAGACTCCGATTGCTTTTTAGCCCAGGATTGAAACCCGACCGAATTGGCCTCAGTCGGCGGTTCTACCTCTGGGCTATGGGCGTTCGGTGGAAGAAGGCAGACTTTTTAGCGCATATATTATCATTATACGCACCCAATAGCCAGAGTGCTCTAATTCATTTTACTGAATGAGCGATGCGTACACGCCAGAGTAGCTACTGTTTTTCAAAGTCTACCATTCTGGAAGAATGGTAGACTTTGAATCAGGGTGTGAGAGCGTAAATATTGTAAATATATATATATATCATTTTGAAAAATCAAAACAAATCAATCTGTTCTGCTATTTATTCATACAAGATTGTTAGCTAGGTTACTTACTGTTTTTCTCTCTCCCCCTTACCTTTAGTGTGTCTTGTGAGTGTCAAATTCCCCAACTCTTCTTTCATCATTATTTGTTCTAGAAATCTTAATTGTTTTCGATTCTAAGCACGAGTCTCCTTTTTGTTTCTATTTTCCTTAAAACTTCCAAGTTTCATGCAAGGATAATTAAGGAGAAAAATGTTACTTAGGCCGACAAAGGATAGGAGATAACAATGAATGATCGCTCGCGTTCTGGGAGTCACACGGTACAAAAGAAGTACGAAATAAACGCAGGCTGCTTTCGTCGTAACTCGAATTCAGTTCACCAATTCTACTTTCAGTGCCAATATCCGTTACGCCACTCCGCATCTTTTTCTCACACTCACACAAACCTATGTTTTAATAAACACTGACGCTGTTGTTTGAATCCTAGATACCCTATTTTGCTGCTTATGAGACGCATTTTTCCCCAATAAAATATACCCCAAAACCACCCTGCGTGCTATAAATCGAAGGTCGGTGACGGAAGTTATAAGTCTGAGGTGTGTAGCGAGCGTCTGACCCCCACCCGCCAGTTACAACGGATTCTGAGCCCATAAATGTAAAACAAGTTCAATGTTTCAAAATTAACAGCGTTTTGAGAGAAGCTATTTATGCAGTTGGTATCAGTCAGTCAGTTAAGTGCCATACATGATACATGCTTGGGTGATCATGTCTCAAAAAAGACATGACTGACTGGGTAGAAAATTTTCTCGCAGTAGGCTGCCATTACTTTCTGCAGTAGACTGCTTGCCAACTAACGCCATAGAACCTAATATTTGTCATTTAACCCATAACTGGAGGGAAGAGACGGATTAATATCTTTCCCAAGTCTATTTGCGCGTAAGTGAATGCAACGAATTCAGCTTGGAATACTGGGATATGAACAAGAATCAAAATTCCTGCTACATTAACAATTTTCTTCCTTATTTCTTAAACTACTTGTCACTGCATCATTCATGGTAGACACTTAAAAAGAATAATTCTACGCTTTCGTTAGTACATGTTGGGTATTTTCACTTGATTAAGTAATTCAACTTGTACAGCGAGAATATTTTGAGGACCCTAGAAGTTATGCCTGGATTCGTAATCAGAGGCCACAATTTAAACAACCTAAGGTACGCAAATGATACAGTGCTGATAGCAGACACAGAAAGGAAACTACAAGACCTCCTACAGAAGGTAGCAGAAGAAAGTAACAAGAAAGGACTAGAAATAAACTCCACGAAAACCGAATGCATGGTCATAAGTAAAAAGGGCAGCCCAAAATGCCAAATACAGGTCGGGGGTACCAGAATCAAGCAGGTACAAAAATTTAAATACCTGGGAAGCGTTATAACAGAAGACGGAAAGTGCGACACAGAGATCCGAAGGCGAATTGGCATGGCGAAGGAAGCATTCCAGAAGTTGAGTAAAGTATTAAAAAACAGGACAATTTCGCTAGAAACTAGGAAGAGAGTACTGAATTGCTACGTGCTGTCCGTCCTTCAATATGGCAGTGAATGCTAGACAATACCATCAAAGATGAAGGAAAAACTTGAAGCAACTGAAATGTGGTTCTACAGAAGGATGCTTCGAATATCATGGATCGAGCATGTGAGCAATGATGAGGTCTTGGAAATGATGGAAACAAAACGGGAATTAATACTGAGCATAAGGTAGAGTCAGCTGAAGTTCCTGTGACACGCAATGAGGAAGGAGGGCTTGGAGAATCTGATACTAACAAGCCAGATAGAGAGAAAAAGAGACAGGGGAAAGCAACAGATAACATATTTGAAGGACCTAATCAGGTGGATGACGGAACGAGGTTTACATGGTGTAACACGTGCTCAGAGCCACCAGGGATAAGGAAACGTGGAAGGCCATGATCGCCTACGTCCTGAAGGGACAATGCACATAGAAGAAGAAGTAATTCTACTTGGGATACTTAACGGTGTCAATTATTGCCGCGCAAATATAGTAGCCCGCCAACAGCCGAAGCAGTCATTTTTGTTTATCGTCACTGGCAACGACGTATCAATATGCGCTCCTAGATTCTCTTATTGCCTTCTAAATAGCTGCCATAAATTTGGCACTTCTTCTCGATTTTTGCCAAGGTCAAGAATGTGGAGCAGCCAGTGAGAATCGAACTCACTGTTCTGTCGTAATTGATATAGTTCATATAGTGAGACAAGATTGCTAGCCATTACACGTCAGAATGCCCAAACAGAGATTTTTTAAGCATAGATAAGATCTCGCACAAGGCCGAATGTATACGGCACCCAGTGCGAATCACAATCGAACTATTCAGTCATGATTGATATTTCGAGAGAAGAAAGTATGAAACAGCTCGTGAGAATCGAACTCACTATTCAGTCGTAATTGTTTTAGTGAGACAAGCATGTAAATCATTACACCACAGCAAAGCGCCCTTCTCGGTCTGTAATGAATTAGTTATGGTTAGTTAGGCTTACATGCAGAGATATGTGGGTACAACCAGGGATAGTGGGGAGAGCTATGAGGTACAATGAAAATTTTTTTGCGATTTCTTCCTTCAAAATATTTTGAAAGGTGCACTGTAGCGCTTAACAATCAGCGAAATATGGTAACATGATTGGGTTAAAATGTAATATACTGAATGTATGCCTACAAACCTAAGAGTACAGAACTTATATGACAAACTCATTCAGGTATTTCTAAAATTGTCAGCGTTTTATTTCTTCAAAGATCACTGATCCCTGCGGCGTACAAATTCAATTCGCTCCACCCAAATATAAACGCGTCTGACAAATGATTTACGACCAAACGTTACGTTGTGAAGAATGGATGTTTTTTTTTTATTATTTTATTTCCTTTTTGTTTCGTTTCGTTTTTTGTTTTATTCTGTAGGTGGGGTGAACACGTTGGTGCAATTATTTGAGACTTTCTTTTCTTCTCTCTAAAATGAGGAAAAAAATAAACCCTTGACATTACAAAATCAAATATTAAAATACATACACTATTCCCACGAACTGATTTCTGTCTCTTTTCTCATATATATATAGAGAGAGAGAGTGAGTGAGAGAGAGAGAGAGAGAGAGAGAGAGAAAGCGTCGTCGTCGTCGTCGTCTTGCGGCCTTTGGCCGAGATAGAACCCACTACACCCCTCCAGTATTCCCTGTGCATTTGGAACCCTGGCACAATTTGTAGCAAAATTCATAATCTTGTCAAATAGCTGAATACTTGATGCTTCGCCAGGGCTACCAAGGGTGTTTTTATTGTGACACCAACACTAAATGGGTTTGCTCCAGGCCCCATCCCGTTATTTAACCCATAACTGGAAGGAAGTGACGGATTAATACCTTTCCCAAGGGCACTAGTGCTTAAGTGAATGCAGGGTACTCAACTGGAATTCGAACTCGGCTCACCGATTTCTTCTTCCCAGCCGATATCCACTGCACCACAACGCACATCCGTCACTGAACGCTTACAGCGCCTGGTATTCCCAAGCGGTCACCCATCTAAGTATTGATCAGGCTCACGTTGCTTAACTCCGTAAGCTAAGAGAGACAGACAGACAGACAGAAAAGGCATACTTATTATCTCTCCTTTTTTCCGAATACTATTCCGCACACACGTTGGAATCAGTGTATCACCTTAGGAGATTAGGTTGATGAATAAAGTCAAATTTTGCCTAAAAGTTGTTTTATTGGTTAATCCGAGTGATATATATATATATATATATATATATATATATATATATATATATATATATATATATAACGGTGTACTAGATAGTACCCCAAAGTTGAGAATTTAGTCATAGAAAAAAAAATTACTGGTCCTATCAACAAGTCTCAACAATCCCCTCCATAGTAATCGCTATGGACATCGCCACACCAATCTCACCATGAATAACAGAAGTGCTTATTATATGCACACGCCAGTCAAATTAACGAAACTTTCTATTAACAACTTGAATTAATAACTTTTAGTAAATAAAATTATTAATTATATACTAAATATTAAAGCTTTAGTTATATGCAAATTTTTCCAATATTTTTCAAGATTTTAATCATAACATCATTATTCAATCATCAAAAAAGTTTTCTTTGTTTCCTGATATTATCTAACATTTCAGATTAATTATGTATTCCATTATACAAGAAGGATTCCGATTTTGTGTCAATGTGTTTTTAGAGAAATTTTCACATCTTCAAATTTTTAGGACTACTCACTGGACAAGGATTATTGCTTGGTACGAAAGAAGCACTTGTCTGAGACAGGTCTGGGAAATCCGCTCCATGTAGAAGAGCTTCTCATTGCAATTCTATGAGCTTTTGCTACAAATCATTTACAATCAGATCACGGACGTAGTTATGCAGAAAAAGCACCGGTAAACATTTTCTTTCGATACGACATTTAAACAAGTCAATTACTCACTCTTATTTCGAACATCGATCGTTTGTCAAACTTTCATCAATTTGCAATTCAAATCCCCTTTAAATTAAACTGAACACAGAAAAGCTACCATCTGAAAATTCTTCATTAAATCAAAAGAATATTCCGTGAAACCAGATTAATTGTTTTGTGTGGACTGTGATCTAAAAAATGTATTTGTCTCAATATATTAAACGTGTGTATTTTCTCACGCTTCCTTGTTAATCTGTATGGACAATAATTTTATTTATTCACTTCGATCGAGCTCGACGATTGTTGCACCAGTTACACTCCATTTTTTCTTTTCCCCTTTGTTGACTATTTTCATACCAATTACAGTAGTTGTGTTTTTCATTTTTTTTTTTTTTACGGCCATTTTTATCGCTGTAATAAGATTGGTTACCTCTAATAAGTGCGTTGTGGCGCAGTGGATATCCGTTCGGAACGAGAAATCGGGGAGCCGAGTTCAAATTCTAGTTGAATTCATTGCAGACACTTAAGCGCAAATACCCTTGGGAAAGGTATTAGTCCGTCTCTTCCCACCAGTTATAGGTTAAATAGTAGGACAGATTGGTTTCTAGAGCCTTGGCTGGCAAACAGTCTACCGCAGAAAGTAATGGCAACCTACTGCGGGATAATCTTCTGCCCAGTCAGTCATGTCTCTTTCGAGACATGATCGCCCAAGCGTGTTTTATGTATGGCACTTAACTGATTGACCTCTAATAAGACGTGTAGAGAATAATATTTGTCTAATAGATTACGTTTTATGCAACATTATCACGATTTTATTCAGTTTATGATTGTTTCAATAGAACACATTCTTCATGGCCACTATGTTCGCTACCAATTATTTTTCTGTGTCAAAAAAGTTTAAATACAAATGTTTAAATACTGAACACTTTTCATGCAGAACCCATTTTCTTTATAAATCCTTTCTTGCAACTATAAACCACGTCCTACAGTTCGCTCGTTAATCAAGTAATAAATGCTGATTAAACTTCAATTTAACTTCTAAGAATTCCTTCACGCTGTAAAAGAATAACCCTGGGAACATTTACATTAAAGTTTCTTGGAGCAACTTCTTGTAATCGTCATCGATAAATAGCTCCACTACGAGAATCACAAAACATCGTTTTTATTTTGAACACATTAACTAATTCATTTTGTTTGTAATATGTGGCGGGGGTGAAGATTTGTACTTTACGCCTCCTGAAATAATGAAATGTCCCAACAAGTTCAACAGGAACTACATTGTCGTTTTAAAAATATTCCATTTTTAACATTTGACATTTTTATGTTTTGCTGCCCAAATTGTATTTTTAAGACAGACACCATTTATTTCACTGACAAGAATAGTTTGTCATTCTGACCAGGCCCCCGGGCCGTTCGGCTGGGGTGCGGAATGACCAATTAAGACCAGTTTAAAACCGGTTTAGACCGGTTTTGAACCTATCCACCGTGGTGGATAGGTAATGTTTTGACCAGTAATTGGGCGTACGCGCTCAGGTTCCCCACGGTAAAAAAGACCTTGTGTCACATCTCTCTCAGGTGGGGGAGAAGGGTAAATATTCCAGGCAGCCGGGTTTATGAGACTCGAAATTAATTTTTTACTTTGTCAGGTGAAATCAAATCAGATCTTTGCATTGTGCATTTTTTTTTTCTCTTAGAATATTTATTATTGTAAAGAATACAATAAATGTGGCACATGGCCGAAAAAAAGGGGTGGGTTGATGTTGGTCGACACGGTCTATCTTATACCTAGCTAATCCCATCCACGACCCAATCACTCATTACATTTTCTTCATTTACCAAAAAACCTCATCCGTTATCTCTTAGTAGTAAATTCTTAAACACGCGACAAATTTATTCCAAATTTATTCTAAATAATTGGTTACCCGGAAAAAGATGAAGTCCTTGCTTTTTATTTTTTTTCTTTATTTCCCCCCCCCACCTTTTTTGCACGAGCAGCCACACTGTGAATAAAAAGCATATAAATGTTTATTTTCTAAATCTGTATAATGTACTTTATTCATTCATAGAAATATGTAGAACTAGAAGTATAGCCCGTCGTTGCTCGGGTGTAATGAAATTTTAAAACTAATCCATAGTCCTGGAGCTCAGACTCTTTGGACGTTGGCACGAAAGGCTAAAAAGCAATAGTTGCTTCCAGTTAAAGCGAAACCGTAGACTGAAAGAAAAATGTATGGATGTAAGTCAAATTTTGATTTCCTTGTATCGATATCAAATAAGTTTTTTCGTCGTAAACTGAAATTTGAAGGCTAAATAAGTCCTCTGAGTAAATGGTATCATGGCTGAGACTAAGAACTACAATTATACTTACTTAGAGCCAAACCCAAAGCAAAAACTAAAATAAAAGGGCTGAAAAAAATACAGACATACAGGCAGATAAACAGACACACACACACACAAACATCTTGCCTTTTATATATATATATATATATATATATATATATATATATATATATATATTATCGATTTTCTGCACTATTGTAAGAACTGCAACATTGAAACTTCTGAATATCGTTTCTTATGTCTTTGTCTATGAGTGTATCAAATTTGATTAAAATCGGACCACTCCTTCTATAACCTGATTTTTTTCGATTTTCGATATTTATCGGGTGTACCTCGACACAAAACTTAGCTAAGAACACTCACAGACGCTTATAATACAACTGTGTAAATTTTCAAGAAAATCGGTTCAGCCGTTTCGAAGTCTATAGGTAACGGACACACACACCTTCTTTAATACTTAAATACTTACCATAATTTTCTGATCTTAGTTTCGTATGACCCAAAACCTTGAAGAGCAACATTCAAAATACTGAATTGTATCTGGGCTCCAACCCCAGTATTTGGATAGAATAATATACATAATAACTGATATTTGTTTATCTTAACCTAGTACGGCTCTAGGTTACAAGTAAGTGAAGATTATTCCCTTGTGTGAGTCGAAAGCACTACACTTTTTAGAGATCTCCAGGACTAGCAGTCTAACCATTGCTTCATATAAACTTTTATGAAACGAAAAATTCATTGTAATTTTGACTCGTTAAAAATAGGAACTATTCGGATAAGGCTTCAAAAGATGGGTACTGAAAAGCTATAAGAAACTAAGAATTATAAGGATACTTATACTTACAATAAGGAATGGATTGAAATATCTGAGATATATAATAATAATAATAATAATAATAATAATAATAAAAATGGAACAAAACAACACATTGAAAGAATCCCTGGAAACCCCAGCTTAAGAGATATACAAAAAATTGTCTTATTAAGTACAGCCCACACACTAAGGAAAACTTTATCTATATAATGCTAGGGATGATAGGGAAGATAGAAAAACATGAAATGGAGTCATAACAACACGCCACGACCTGCCTTAGGTCTCCCCGCAGACTTGGTTGGTAGTGAGACCAAAGCAGAAATCGAAATATGATGAAAAATGACATAATAATAATAATAATAAGGACAGAAGACCTGGAGAAATTAAAACTCACAGATCATACTGAAAGCAAAAGAGACAAGGGGAAAAACTAGTCGTTGCGTGTTATAGAAATGAACTACTTTACTTTCTCAGTCAACAACCAACTTGAGTTATAAGATCGGTGTTCCTCAAACTGTTTTTTACCCTTACACTACCTTCACTAGATTTCTGAGTGTCATTTTTCTCTTCCGAATTCCTCTGAATGGAAAGGTATGTGACGGTTAACTGATTGATCAACTCTTAGAAAAATAAGTATATAAAGGCTCGTTAGAAAAATTTAGTCAGTGGTCGGTCGTTCGGACGCGCCAGCCGGGTCCGTGGCACTGGGGCAAAGCTGAAGTAAGTTGGTCGTTCGTTAAATGTTGGCAGGCGCCGCAACGACCCCACTCTGGCGCGGCTGAATGCACGATAGCCGCTGCCACCGTTGTATGAGACGACAATGTTTTACCTGAAGTTTGACGAAAGAAAAAAAATCTACTGAACTGTTATTTCATATTGGGCCATCGATATGGCAGGAAATGCAGGACAATTTGTTCAGATGAAGATAAGACTAGAGACGACTGAAATGTGGTTCTACAAAAAATACTGAGAATTTCATTGGTTGATCATGTGATTAACGAGGAAGTTTTTGGGAAAACTGGACACTTCTACTTACATTCAAAAAGAGTGAGTTAATAGTTTTTAGAAATTCATTCACATTTATATAGCACATTGAAGGCACGAAAGAAAATATTCCCCATAATCTAATAATTTATTGAATTTTATGTACTTTGGCCTTAAATTTACTTGATTTTCTGATAATCTCGTCCGTATTTACAAAAATCGAAACATTCATACGCACAAAATTACAAAATTCTTTTTTCAAAGTTGTGGATCGATGAATTGTATTAAGCTTTTCCATTTATGATTAGCAAATATAGTTTGTAAATAATAACAATGCCACCTGATCGGGACAAGTAATACAGACCTGTAAAGGATTTTAAAATGTATAAATAAAATAATTTAAAAGTAAAAACAATTCTTGTAAAAATTCATTACTCACCCAATTTTCATCTTTAGACAATAGTGCCCATAATATATCTTATTCATAAAAGAAATTAAAAGTTTTATAATTAATTTATAAGTTCTGCTGCATTTTTATTTTACGATTCAGAGCAAATTTTCTGTGACTAGGGGTTCTGTTTTACAAAAATAAATTGATTTCAATTCTCGAAGAAGTTCTACCTTTAACTAATATAAACTGAAAGCAGCATAAAATTTAATTTCTCAAAATTTCATAAAATTAAATGTGAGAAATAACAGAAGTAAAAATTATATATTTTAACCAAGATTTTTGAAAGAATATAATTCTAAAATAATTTAACATTTTTGCAAATAATCCCTGAAATCTGTGTTTTTCACCGTAAAAAAGACGCTAAAAATTTCCATTAATAATATTTCGTCTCCACACCGAAACAAAAAAAAGATCTCGAACGTTCTAAAAAGAATTAAAAACCTATGATAAATAACGAAAATCTCCTTATGTAATATAATAATCTGGCCCGACCCAAGAAGGCCGATGAAGCGTGGGTGTTTTCGGTCATTGAAAGCAGCGGATGTCATTTTGACCCTATTTCCGGCAGAGCGGAAATAGCTCAGAGAAGCAGACAGGTGTCTCTGAGAATTTACGTAGGCGTCGTGTAGGCGTCGCGTGATCAAGGCAAAGCCGGAAGAAACGATTCCCGGTTTTGGAAGATATATAAAGACTGCGAAAACACAGATAAGGCAGTCTCCAGAAGTAGACAAGAAGAGAAGTCGAAGAAGAAGAAGTCAGTCAGTCTTGACAGTCAAAGTTAGAGAAGTCGAAGAAGTCAGTCTCGACAGGCAGTCAGTCGACAGAAGCTGAAGAAGTCGAACCCCAGAAGTCAGTCTCGAGAAGTCGAAGAAGAAGCTAGACGAGCTAAGTAGAGAGACTACACTCCCGTCGTCACCACGTCGAACCCCACGTCAACCCTTAGAAGAGCGCTCCCTCAACTCTCTGTTCACTAGGCCACACGGTCCATCATTCATTAATAAAAATATCACTGATATATTTTTATATACATCCGTGTTTGTCTGTTTATTGGTATATAACACTTAGATCTTTCCTCTTAATGATCAAAAGTAAAGATTTTGATCATTAAGTTGAGGGTATATTTTCGTCATGGTTGGAATGCTATTTTTATTTTTTTTAGCAAATCAGTGAAGGTGCCTACTTAACTAGATGAGCAAGTCTTTTTCTAGGTTAAATTTTTTCTGAACTTACAGGAAAGCGGCAACTTTGGTATGACAACTCAGCCAAATCAAAATGACACCGTTTTATTATTATTATTATTATTATTATTATTATTGACATTCTTTTGTTTACACATACTTTTTATGACTCAAACTCACGTTTAATTATCTCTCATCCTATAATATTAACTGAAGCGTTCCATTGACTGACATCGAAACGATATACCAACACGTTGGCTTGTAGGGGTAGAGGAACTTATCAATGTCAAAATCATATTCGCATTGGCAGATTAACAGCGTTTGGAAATTGGCGGTTACCAGATAGACGAAGATATTAGCTTTCGCTATCACCGTTTGTTAATGGAAACTCTTTGCGTATCACTGTATTAGAATCCTGAGATCTTGGAATGACACGGCTTGAAAATGTACAATTCTTACCTGTCAGCAACGCTCCTTGTGGTGATCGGCTGACGTACAAACGACCGTAAACATACTGCCAGGCGGATATCTATTTCCGCAAAGATATTTGAAGGAGTATTTTCAGGGGCACTCATACTTACTAACTTATTCCTTCACATTTGCATTCTTTCCCGATAGAACACAAACACACACACACATATGCGCACTTAAATAGAATAAGTCTACAGCCTAATGATGAAAATAAGAGCATTTATTTTACACAAATACTTTCATAGCTTCTGCTCCGATGAACTTAGATTACTGGTGCCCCCTAGGTACGAATTTGTACGAGATACGAGTTTAGCAAGTAGGTCCCACCCTTTTACAGTGAGACCGATAAAATGTAACCGCAATTTCTACTCCAACAGCTTCTTTTCTCGCACTTACCGCCTGTGAAATTCCTTTCCACATACTTGCTTCCCCGACAGCTACAATCTCTAGGAGTTTAAATGTAAGGTCAATAGACACCTCCTAACACACTAACTCGCACCCATTCTCTCCAACACTCTCCCTATGTGCATCCTTACCCGTCTATCACCCTCCTTCTGACATTTAATATGTCTAATCACACTCTCATTACATTCCTCTATGTAACCCCCTGCGAAATAGTGGTAGTGGAATGCCTTGCTTGGGGTGAAATGATTTACAAAAAAAACGTCGATTTCCCAACATGATGATCCCCTTTTTTATGCTGTGCAGGGTCTGTAAAGCGGAGAAAAAAGTGTGCCTTCCATCGAAGTCTCCTTATGAAGTTTTCAATTTTTTCGGTGAGATGAAGGAGAAAAGAGTGAGTGTTTGGGTAAGGAATATTTCTCAAGGTATAATCCGGGGTAAACTTCTCCATTTTGGAACAGCAGAATGAATAGTTGAAAGATCCGGGAATGAACTAAGAGAGCTCAACCACCGAAGGTGTGGGAGCAAAATATTTTTTTTGTTTTTCTTTAATCTTTTTTTTTTTTGTGTTTTTCTTTAAGTGGAAGAGTAGGAAGGTAAATTCCAAGAACCTGATCCTAATCAATATTTAAAATTTTTAGCATTAAAAGGTGATGCAGGCAGAGAGCTCAATGTATCCGCCGGTCCTTTCAAACAAAGACTGCATAACCAGAGGTACTCCTTTTCGAACCCCGGTCAGAGGTACCAGACAGCCCTTTCGCGGGCATTATGGAAAATGAAAGAAGAAAGGCTGGATCCTGAAATTAGCTGGAAACTGATAGGTTCAGCCCATATTCCGAGGAATTTTCGTGATAGGTGCTGTCTATGTTTACTGGAAAAAATTTCAATATTAAAATACCCCCACCAACACCGGCTACTGAATCTTAGGAGGGAATTCATCAGTAAGTGCCGCCACCCGGCAAATTTTTCAAATACTTAAATTTAGAATTTAAATCCCCGTTGACTGAATGTTAGAATATAAATTAAAAGGATTCAATTTAAGTTTTAATCTTAATTTTACCCTAACGTTAACCTTAAAAAGTATTTTAACCCCCCTACCTTCCTATCCCAAGCTCCTTTAATTTCCTGTCTTTATAAAATATGGATTCTTTTACTAAACCCCTTTTTCCTTGGTTAACACATTTTTTCTCTAATATTTTTTCTCTAATATATTTTCTCTAATAATTTTTAAACTGATAACTTCCTGTAATTGGCATTTGGCTCGCTTCTACCTAAAAGGCTTAATCAAATAAACTTTAAAAAATTTTAAAATCTTATATCGAAACCCATTCCTTCTCGCCTAAATACACCTCTTCAAACAGCCCAAAATCTTAACTTTAAAAAGTAATTTAACTCATTTAGTTGTCTATCTTTATAAAATATGAACTCCTATTCCTCCCCTTCCTAAATATACCATTTCAACACCCTGTAACCCCGCGACTACCAGCTCTGTCCTTTTCCACTTTGTGACCGTTGTTAAACAAAAACCCCTCCACACTAACTCAGGGCCTTCGCCATTTGGAAAAACAATGTCGCTGACGTGATGTAGAGTCTCTATTAGAGATCTTATGTCGAAATGTACATCCGACACCTTTGAATTTTGAAAATTTTCTCTAATTTATATATATATATATATATTGGAAAAATCTTTCATAAGACGCGTTTTAACGTTTAGGACTTCATCGATCTGAAGTCATGTTTACGTTGCTGTAATTATACAAGCGCATGAAGAGGAAGTAATACTGAAATTTTAAGATAATGTTTTTTTTTATATATTGGCTTCGGTAAATTATCCAATTTTATTTAGTTTATTTTCGATTTTGTTTATGTTTTTAATCGCTTTTGTTATTAAGCATCTCACATTAGGATTAAAGATATACTCAGAAAGGGGAAATGTACGACGCAAACTTACTTTGGATGATCTAGTGATTAAAGCATCTTAGTAAATTCCTTCATTTTTAATTAAAGTAGCATTCATATATATATATATATATATATATATATATATATATATATATATATATATATATATTTTAATCATTTCACCCCGAGCAAGGCAGAAACGCCACTGATGTGCAGGGGGTTACATATATGTAGAAAGATTAATTAGAAAAGAGTGAGGAGTACAAGCTAGTTAGAAAGGAACAATAGAAAGCTGAGAAAGCAGGTGCAATGACAGATACATGGGCGGAGAGAAAGTGAAGATTATACAGGGGAGGGGAGAGAGCTAGAGTCCAGTGGTTAGTAGGTGAGTATTAACTTTGCTTTTAAATTTCTGGAGGTCGTAGCCGTCAGGAAAGCAAGAATACGGGAGTGAGTTACACAGGCGGGAAGTGCGAGAGAGGAAGCTGCAGGAGTAGAATTGTCGTCTGCGTTTGGCTAACCTGACAGTGAATGGGTGGGACCCAGTTGCCAGTCTGGTTGCACGGGTAAACACCTGTTGAGGAGGCATCAGTGACTTAAGCTCATCCGAGCAGAAGCCATGAAAGTATTTATAGAAGAGACAGAGGGAAGGCCACATTTCGACGATGGGAAAGTGGCTGCAGTCGAGTCGCCAGATCAGTACCTATCACATTACAGACTCTCCTTTGGAGCTTGTCAAGAACACTGAGGAGAACGGCAGGGGCACCTGACCATAAATGGCAGCAGTACTCCATGCACGGACGGATGGTTGACTTGTATATATGCAGGATGGATTCAGGTGGAAAAAACATCCTGGATCGACATAGTGACCCAATCTTCTTAGCAGTAGATTTTGCTATGGATTCGATATAGTGCTTCCATTTGAGGTCTGAGGACAGGGTAAGTCCGAGGAGGCGTAGTGTATTACTCTCCGGGAGAATCATCTGGTCCATGCTTATGGGAGGCAGAAGAGGTTGCCTGTAATGGTTGACAGACAACAGCTTGGTCTTAGAGGAATTGAAGTTGACAAGCCACTTCTTGCCCCAGTTCACCACAGAGTGTAGATCCCGCTCAAGGTCAGCAGCGAGATTATGTCTGTCCGCCACGACAGGTTTCTTACTGGAGCGGGAGTATATTGTAGTGTCATCTGCATAGATGCCTACTTGGGACTTGATCTCATCTGGGAGGTCGTTGATGAAAATAAGGAAGAGCGTTGGGCCCAGGATAGAGCCTTGTGGGACACCAGCATTCGTGCTGTAGGACGAAGAGGCACGCCCATTCAGAACGACCTTCATTTTGCGGTTATTTAAGAAAGATTGGATTAGGTCAAGCAGGCGACCGGTAATACCATAACCGCGTAGTTTGCATAGGAGGCCAGGGTGCCAAACCCCGTCGAAAGCCTTGGAGATGTCCAGAGCAACCGCGCGAGCCTCGTCAGACTCATCAAGGGCGTGTAGCATGTACTCCGTTACAGTTGTTAGCAGGTCGGCTGTGGACCTGTCAAATCGGAATCCATATTGCCTGTCGGAGAACAGTTTGTGGGCGGTGAGATGATGAACTATTTCAGCATTGATTATAGCCTCAAATACTTTCCCGAATATCGGTAGAAGACTGATAGGGCGATAGTTGGATGGATCCGAGGGTTCACTACAGTTCTTAAAGACAGGAACGATTGAGGAGAATTTCCAGCATGCAGGAAAGCAGGAAGCAGAAAGGCAGTAGTTAAACAGTTTAGAGAGGACAGGGGAAAGTTCAGGGGCACACCTCTTAAGGACTATCACCGGGATTCCATCGTCTCCACACGCCTTATGGGGGTCGAGTTTTGAAATTACTCTGGATACTACTGTCGGGGTAATATATGCGTCGTGCAGTTTGGCCTCAGTTCTAATAGGGAAGTCGGGTGGGTGCACTCCGGACGAGTCAAATGTGGAGTTGGATGAGAATCTGCGGGCAAAGCACTCAGCTTTGTCCGCAGATGACGTGAGAACATCAAATCCATGGATTAAAGGAGGTATTGAGGATTTCCTATTGTTGAGCACTCGTTTACAAATCCTCCAATAGTCCTTGGAGCCGAACTTGCGGTCAGCTATGTGCTGTCGCATTCTCTCAGCAAACAACTGTTTGGCGTCATTTAGGGTTCTCTTGCACTCACTGCGAGCAGATGTGAACAGGCGCCTATTGTGATCAGTTGGCTGTCTCCGGAATAGACGGAAGTAATGGTTCCTGTGGGCAATGGCGGCTGAGCAGGCCGGAGAGAACCACGGAGAGGAATGAGGTTTTAAGCAATACTTCCTGGTGGGTATGAAGGCATCAATGCCAGCTTTCACCCATGACGAGACCTCAGAGGCACAGTCATCAACTGATAGGTCAAACACTTTTCCCCAAGGGACGTCACAGAGGAAATCGCGAAAGGCATCCCAGTCAGCTTTTTGGTAGAGGTAGGAGGTTCTATAAGTGGGGGGATCCTGGGGGTAGTGAGATTGGAAAGAAATACTGAGGGAGACTACAGCGTGGTCGGAGTTGCCGAGAGGGCAAAGCTGCGAGACTTGACAGGCCTCGGGCGCAGAGGTGAAACATATATCTAGCAGTGAGGAATTACCCGAGTGTGTGCTTGGGAAGCGAGTGGGGAAGTCCACCACTTGCGTAAGGGATTGGGAAATAGCAAAGTTCATGGCGTGAATGCCCGCCGAATCAGTAACGGCGTTTTCAAGCCACTCAGGGTGATGGGCATTGAGGTCTCCAAATACAAATATGTGGGCAAATGGGTGATAGGAAATAGCCTTATCTATGTCGTCGGCAATGCTATCTAGTATGGAGCAGTCAGGAGAGGAGGGAGAACGGTAAAGGAAGAATAGGTAGCTAACCGAACTGAGGAGAGACAAGCGGAGACCTGTACTCTTTGCACCGTATCGTTGGTTAGTATATATATATATCACGTGCGTGAGATGATCTCGAAAAGAGATTGAAAGTACTTGGGTACCTTGAGAAATGAATGATAATAACACCTGTCAACGTTACAGCGCATTTCTGACATCTTTCAATTGTAATACGCAAAAGATTATCTGTGAGTATGAATGGATTTTATTAAAAATAAGCTGACAAAATGTTTGCAATTTATTTAATCTAACATGTCTAAAAATTTTCTTTAATTTATATTGGCTCTGTATTCTTAATACATTGAGCTTTCTGCTTGCATCACTTTTTAATGATAAAAATTTTTGATATTGATTAGGATCAGGTTCTTGGAATTTACTTTCCTACTCTTCCACTTCGGATTAAAGAACAACATATATATATATATATATATATATATATATATATATATATTATCATTCTATAATGAATTTTAGAACTCTAGCTATTGGGCGTGTTTATACGCGCTAAAAAGCCTGCCTTCTTCTACTGGACGTTCGGAGTAGAATCGCCGACTGACGCCAATTCGGTCGGGTTTCAATCCTGGGTTAGGAAGCGACCGGAGTCTAAGCCGTACTGATGAGCTGTAATACAGCGAAACAGATCTGTCTGCGGATGACTATATATATATATATATATATATATATATATATATATATATATATATGCACTTAATTTATCAATTCTTTCTAACTGTTGTACATTTTAGTTCTGTTGTTTTACATTTTCTAAAACAACCATTTTGCGGTGTTTTTGTCATATCTTCACTAAAAGCACACACACATATATATATATATATATATATATATATATATATATATATATATATATATACTAACCAACGATACGGTGCAAAGAGTACAGGTCCAAATTGCAGAAGAACCGGTTCAAAAGCGGTTCTTGACGTTTGGTTAGTGTTACTGCTCTATCTTTGTCTATTGCTAGAGGCATTGGGCACTTTCGGGTCATTGCCTACAGATTTCTCTTTTAGTTTGTTGTCTTTTTTTTCTTTGTTTTTTTTTCTTTCTCTTTTGTCATTTAATTTTTTTTTTGTTTTTTTTTTTTGCAGTGTAAGTTTTGGAAGGGTGGTATTAGGAAAGTGATGTGATACGTGTGCATATTGAAATATAATTTAACTTCATCATACTACAACTGGATCGTATACTAAATGTTAGAAACGTATTTTAATGAAAAACCACCGACATTTACTTAAATATGAGGTGTATATGTGCTCAATCCTGCATCATGTCATATATATATATATATATGACTGAGATTATATTTTTTGCATATACTAAGGAATTTGTTGCGTGAGTGGTAAACATAACATAGAGTATGCGCAATTTGTGAGGGCAGGTGGACAAACAACAGTTTATTTTACCTGCTAAAATTGTAAAGTATTCCTCTTGGGGACTTCCACAAAGAATACCAAGTGCTGTATGTTTAGATGCGCGGGTAATTTATTGGATAATGGCTCAGAATTGTTAATCAGAAAGCCGAGTCCCAAATCCTGTTGGGTTCTTATATTCACTTACGGGCAAATACAGTAAATGTATGAATCCACCTTTTCTCCCCCAAGCTAAAGATTAATTAGTAAGACTTTATCAGTAAACCTTATTAAAAATTGCTACAATCTTAAAATATTTTCTGGCTTAAATAACCTGTAATCAGTTGATAAACCATAGAAAATGGATGAATTAATCAATTTGCTTCGTATTCAAATTGTAAGGAGGAAGTTCTACTCGGACTGAATGTTTTCCCAAGAACTGTTACTTTCTGGAACAGACTCCTGCATGGATGCTTCCCTAAACACTAAATCTTAATCTCTACAAATCAAGGGTCGTTATCTATCTTGCTTATTCTTATAATCTTCATCTAATTTTGTTTCCTCTTGTATTCATATCAAACATCTCATAGCTTCTACCTTGAATGACTCAAGCCTTGTATCATAATATATTTATGCAAGACCTTTCTTTGTCTGTAAGAGTAATGAAAAATAATTAAGTGATGAAAGAAAGTCTATTTCAAAAACTAATAATTACGGCAGTACTTCAGCCGAAAAGATCTAACCAAGACCATTGTACCTCATACAACTAATTACTTTGGGCTATTGGTTTAATGTTGGGTTTTTTAAACACAAGTTTCGGGGGCTGTTTTCTCCTATAGTCTGAAGTTCTGAAATGAATTATCTTTTTTTACCTGAAGTTCTGGGAGACCAGTTTTCAATATTTGCATTATTTCCAGGGCAAGATAACCTGAAGGAACACAGGCTGGTTTTGAATAAAGAGTTTTTCCTTCTCTTAGTCTGTTTGCCCACCAAAGGCAATAGGACCTGTTATATACCTATAGCTAAGGTTGGTTGAAAGGATGAAAACGGAAAGGAAATTAATACTGAGCATCAGGAAGAGACTGCTGAGGTTCTTGGGACATGTGATGAGGAAGGAAGGCTTGGAGAATCTGATACTCACAGATCACATAGAGGGAAAGAGAGAGGGGGGAAAGCATCTGATAACATATTTGAAGAACCTGAGCAGGTGAATAGCAGAGCAGGGTTTGGGCGGGGTGACAGGTGAAAGCGTGCTAAGAGCTACCAGAGATAGGGAAAGGTGGAAAGCCATGAACGCCTACGTCCTGAAGGGATATGGAACATAAAAGAAGAAGATGGGTTGTGGTGAATAGATGGATTCATACTTTTATCAAGCACGTAAGTGAAAGTGGTAAACTTGACTGGAATTCGAACTCGACTCTCCGATTCCTCCTTCCGAGCCACTATCTATTACTCCACGGTATCTAATTAGGGTCTATGGCTATATCGTGTTGAATACACTGGTTCCCGTCCGATCACCGAAGTTAAGCAACATCGAGCCTGGTAAGTACTTAAATGGGCGACCATTTGGGAATACCAGGTGCTGTAAACGTAAGGATCAAGAATGGTCCACCGGTCCTTCAGGTTTGGGGGTTGGGCGCAGGGCTAACAACCCTGCCCCGTCAACAAAATAGTTTGTTACAGAAACAGCAACAAAAAGTTGCTGTCCTAGGCACCATCTGGGTGTGATGGATAAATGATGATGAAGATGATGATGAAGATGTTGATGTTGATGATGTTGATGATGAAGATGATGTTGATGATGAAGATGATGATGATGATGATGATGATCTAATTAGGGGTGTAATAATAATGAAATCATAGAGAAATAGTTTACTTACAAGTCCCTGTGGAATGAAGTAATATTATCTACGAACACAGGAGGGTCAGACGTCTGAAAGAATCGACACATAGGCGAAGCTACAACAGACTACTCAGTAGGACTTGCATAAATATAAATACCTTATGTGAGTTACCAATAAAGAAAGTAAAATGAACCAAGCCAAGATTACCCGTATCAACAAATAAAAAAGCTTATAATAAAAGTATTAAGGAGGACATTAGTCTAACTGTAAATAATGTCAATAATGAGGTATCTTAATTATTTCCTGAGTTATTCGGATTATTAGCCATTTCGTTGTTTTTCATCCGGTTTTCTTTTAATGTATATATTTCATCTGGTAATATTCAAGAAGCTTTAAAGAAGAGTGCCTTTGTTATGTTTTCCTGCTGCTTCAGTTAAAATAATGTAAGCATGAAGACGGCAATTATTTTTATGATGAATAAAACGAACTTTTGTTGTAAGAAACCTTCCGTTTGAAAACTGACGAAATTGCAATTATTAATTCTTCTCGTACCGAGCCAAAATGATACCAGACAACATACTATGTCTATTAATAAACTATAGGACAAAATTTCGTTAATTATGAGAACAGCACATTTCATATTTGAATCTTATAACATTTTTCATGCACTAGGATCACTTCAGAAAAACAGGCGGGAAATTAAAATTAGTTTTCTCGCGTAGTCATCATTGAGGCAAAATGACAACCTCATAAACAACAGTGATGTCTCATCTTCATATCGTCAAAAAACAAACCTTTTTCTTTCTATATATCTATATATATATACCTATGTAACACCCCAAATGGAGGTCCGAACAATTTCTCCGGCGGCCGTTCTCCACGCTGTAATGTTGCCGGGGGTTGGTTGAAAAAGTCGAAGTCTCAAGCTGGGGGTACAAGATAAACTATTGAAGGAACGAACTTCCACAACTTGGATGAGTTTAATCGATGCTTTATTTCGTTCAGAGTTAGTCTTTCAGTTGGGACAGGCGATGTGACACTCAGCTCTAATTCTAATTAATGGAAATCAAATGCCGAACCGACCGACTCAGACGAACGGAGTTTCCCTTCTTCGGTGTGCCTGAAACAAGCACACACCCGGCTGAACTGATCGCCCGGCTGAACTGATCGCCCAGCTGAACTGGTCGGCTCGGAAAAAAATCACTTGTATTTATATAGAAATAATCGGAAGTAAAACAAAAGATAAGCATTGGTGACTGTAAGTCCAAAATTTCAAGGTACTTAAATTCTGCTTCCTTTGATGTGTAAACATCCCATCTGCACTCAACCTCCAACGACGTATTTTCCAGGGTTTTTTTATCATTTTATTTTTATTAAAAAGCTTCGTATGCCGTCGGATGTTTTTATAGCCCTCACACTTTACCCGTAACCAGGCGGCTTTTTATTGCCTGGAGAAAGGGAAAATTCTGTTATCTTTTTCTTTATTTTCTTAATGTGTGGTCAAGATACAGTAAAGACAGTTTTGACCTGGTCACCTATCACATCTAATCACTTAGTCAAATATTTTAAATTTACTTATAAAAGAAAAAGCATTTATTTATTTATTTATTTTTCCTTTTCTTTTTCACTTAGTACTTTTGTTAAACGAAACATGTTTTTAAACTATTTTTCTATTCTTAACCATTTTCTATTCTTAATCTATTATAATAAAATACATATTTTACAAATCCACCTTAATATACGCCTAGTTATCGTGTCACGCCTATATTATTACCTATCTAGATATAGGTTTGATTTACACTAATGTAAAAGGATGTTAGGGTCAAAAAGTAGAGGATATAAAAAATCGGTCAAGTTCTACACGCTTGTGCGATCATGTCTGGGAAGAGACATGACATGACTGGGTAGAAGATTTTCCTGTAGTAGGTTGACATTACTTTCTGCGGTAGACTGGTTGCCAGCCAAGGCTATAGAACTGAACCTGTTCTGACCCATACCTGGAGGGAAGAGATGGATTAATATTTTTCCGAGCGTAATTTGTGCGTAAGTGCATGCAAGAAATTCAACTGGAATTCGAACTCGGGTATCCGATGTCTCGTCCCGAGCCGATATCCACTTCACCACAACGCGCATAGACCAAATTCAAGGATTTTGCGATATGGTAAGATTCTGTAGCCTCAATCTTCTTACTGGTAAAGTCTTCTTAGTAGTAAGGTCTTGCTCAAAATTCTATCCGTAAGAAATGTCTTTTATTAGGGCTTAAACCCGGACTAAAGTTCTGGCTCTCTTAATCAGTACACAGATCCTACAAACAAGTGTAAATGCATCAATATCTGTGTCTAATTCTATCAGAAAAAAAATATTGTAAAACTATGAAGCGACACAATAGTCGAAATTTACAAAGTGAGACAGACAGATGAATGCAAACAGAAAACAAAAACAAACGTTTCGTGAAAATTTATGGGTGTGTTACCTTCATCTGCGTAAAGAATATACTCTTGAAGGCAGTCTGGAATCATGGCAACATCTGGTGAGAAGATGTGATCTTCCAAATATTTTTTTTTTTTGTAAATATCTATTATTTTTTCTACAAAAGAAAATGCTTTCATTATAGTTGCTTAAAGTTTTTTTATTTATCAAAAACAATATAGGTTGAAATTGTTGAAACTGTGTTTGAAAAGAATGTTCAACAAACTTCAAAGATCCCTTCGCTTCAGTATTTCAGAGGTTGGAGATTAAATGTGAGTCTCAGACGTGATGTTCAATTTCTAATGCCGGATCAGTGGCATTAGTCAGCATGCGTTCACTTGGATAACAAATTTCAAATAATAGAAAAGTAAAAATGTTTATGAAAATTAGCTCTATATGCTTTTTTTCGCTTCATAATGGAAAATCAACACGTGTCCGAGTATGACCATTTAAGTAATTTTATTATTAACTTAACCTATCGCTGATAACGTCTCTAGTCACTTATTAGTTCATCCAGCTAATGATGACACTTTAAGTGCCACATGTTTTAAAGAGATCTTGCTCTTTTTTTTTTTTTATTGGTATCACGGTACTGTGAATTGTAATGCCGGTTTGGTTAACTCGTTAACCAGCATCCTGTTGTATCAAAATGGAAATTTCGATAGTTATGTATTTTCAGCCGTCTCCCGAGGTGAGTATTCGAATCCAGTTAAAAAGCCAGGATTCCAGGTGCTGATCTTCAAGGCAGGTTTTCTTTGAAAATCATTGATCTTTTAACCCAAATTATTACTGGCTTAGTGAGAAAACAGTGTGTTTCAATCAAAAGTACCTGTACAAACATACCCAATAGATGGTGTAGTGAAAATATCTGTACCCTTAATTTCAATGAAAGACACTTTTTTTCATTGACGAATTTTATAAATTAACTAGCAGTATAGCCCGTTGTTGCTCGGGTGTAATGAAAGCTTTAAAACTAATCCATGGTCCTGGAGCTCAGACTCTTTGGACGTTGGCACGAAAGACTAAAAAGCAATAGTTGTTTCCAGTTAAAGCTAAACCGTAGACTGAAAGAAAAATGAATGGATGTAAGTCAAATTTTGATTTCCTGCTATCGGTATCAAATAGGTTTTTTCGTTGTAAACTGAATTTTGAAGGCTAAATAAGTCCTCTGAGTAAATGGTATCATGGATGAGACTAAGAACTACAATTATACCTACTTACAGCCAAACCCAAAGCAAAAACTAAAATAAAAGGGATGAAAAAAAAAATACAAACATACAGGCAGATAAACAGACATACACACAAACGTCTTGCCTTTTTATATATATATATATATTATTGATTTCCTGCACTATTTTATGAAACTGCAACATTGAAACTTCTGAATATCGTTTCTTATGTTTTTGTCTATGAGTGTATCAAATTTGATTAAAATCGGACCACTCCTTCTATAACCCAATTTTTTCGATTATCGATTTTCAATACTTATCGGGGGTACCTCGACACAAAACCTAGCTAAGAACACTCACAGACCCTTATAGTACAACTGTGTAAATTTTCAAGAAAATCGGTTCAGCTGTTTCGGAGTCTATAGATGACGGATACACACACAGACACACACACACAGACAAAGTTCCATTTATAAATAAGTTTAGATTAGATTAGATTAGATTTAGATAGATTCACTATCAGACTCCAAGAATGTTCTCCTTCTTCTTCGAAAACTGAGAACCACAGAGCACACCGAATTTTTTAATTATATTTTACCCCGTAAAACGAGCGAACTGACATTTACTGAATCGGTTAAACTTCTTACAAAACACTTTAGGCCTATAAAGAAATAAGAAATAAGAAATGAAAGTGTATGAATTTAACCAGAAAGGATAGTGAAGATTACACTATATTCACTTAGGTCGTGAATAAGCAATGCGACGATTTCAAACTGTCAGAATTGAGTGAGAATAATTTCAAGTGTCTGATATTTGTTCAGTGACTCGTTTCAGCTAAAGACGCAAAAATTAGACGTAGAGTTCTGAATAAATTGGAAAATGAGCCAAACCTTACTCTCCAACAAATAGCGGAAGACTATAAAAGATTCGTAAGCGTACGCCAAGATCAAAAAAATATCGAGGAATCTGGCATAACTCACATAAAAAAGGTACGCCAATAAAAAAAAAAAAACACAATTTACTTCTACCTCTAAATCAAATCAATCAAAAAAGAAACAAGACAACTTGCCCCCTAACACATGTTATGGTTGTTGGTCACTACACTGGTATAAGGACTGCCATTACCGAAATAAAAAGTGCCTAAATTGTAGCCGTGTCGGGTACAAATGGTCACATTGTCGAGCGAGAAAAAAATGGTTAATAGCTGCGTAAACAACACAAAATTAGATAATAAAGACAGGTTAAACCTTAAGAAATACGTGCAAGTCAGTCAGTTTAGGTGCCATACGTGATACACGCTTGGGCGATCATGTCTCTTCGAGACATGACTGACTGGGCAGAAGATTATCCCGCAGTAGGTTGCCATTGCTTTCTGCGGTAGACTGGTTGCCGACCAAGGCTATAGAACCCAATCTGTCCTGCTATTTAACCCATAACTGGAAGGAAGAGACGGATTAATACCGTTCCCAAGGGTATTTGCGCGTAAGTGAATACAATGGATTCAGGTGGAATTCGAACTCGGCTCCCCGGTTTCTCGTTCCGAGCCGATATCCACTGTACCACAACGAAATCCTAAATAAAATATTAAACTACAGTTTGATTCTGGTTTAGATATCACAATCATAAATCTTGGAAAAAGTTGGGAAAACCAACCTTGCTAAGAACTAATAAAATGGCCAGGTCCGTGACAGGGGAGAAAATCAAGTTTATGGGAGAACTTATCACGAATGTAACATTTCTAGGAAGGGCGTTAAAACTAAAAGCCTTCGTATTAAAGAATACAGAAAATTTATCGGCACCGACTGTATGGAGAAATTTATGTTGTGGGATATGCCAATTAATTTATTTTGCCAAAACCTCGAAAACTTGACCACCGAGGCAATTAATTTCATAAAAAATTTAAAAGAATCATTTTCGGAAGTTTTTTCTGGGGGCCTTGGTCGATGTAATAAAATGACGGCAAATTTCGAGTTAAAAGATGACATCCAGCTAGTGTCTAAGAAAAAACGAAATATGCCTTTCGCTTCTTTACCAAAAATAAATGAAGACCTCGAAAGACTAGAAAGAATCGGTGTCTTGCCAAAAATTGTGTACAGTCAATGGAGTTCACCGGTCGTCTTTGTGAAGAGGTCAAACGAGATCTGAGTCTGCGCTGATTTCTCGACGAAGCTTAACGAGGCACTCAAAGACTATCATTATTCTTTACCTATACCGGAAGAAATTTCGCTAAACTAAATGGAGGGAAAATCTTTTTCCAAAAATTGACCCCAGTGACGGGTATCTTCAAATACCGGAGAAAGAATGTTCTAAGTTGCCCTGTATCAACACCCATCGGGGGTTGTACAAGTTCGAAGTCTACCGTTCGGGGTAAAGGTTGCGCGGTAATTTTCTAACATATGATGGATACTATGCTGAGCGACTTTTACTTCGCAGTTGCATATTTGGACGACATCTTAATCAGTCAGTTAAGTGCCATAAGTGATACGTGCTTGGGCGATCATGTCTCGAAAGAGACATATCTGACTGAGCAGAAGATTATCCCGTAGTAGGTTGCCATTACTTTTTGCAGCAGACTGGTTGCTACCAAAGGCTATATAACCCAATATGTCCTGTTATTTAACCCATAAATGGAGGGAAGAGACGTATTAATACCTTTCCCAAGGATATTTGCACGTAAGTGAATGCAAGGAATTCAACTAGAATTCGAACTCGGCTCCTCGATCTGTCGTTCCGAGACGATATTCATTGCACCACAACGTACATCCATGATCAGTCAAAATGTAGAACAGCATAAGAAACATGTGCATAAAGTCTTTGAAAGAATTCAGGTGTACGGGTTCTAATTGAAAGAATCAAAATGCGACTTATTGATGGAAAAAATTAAATACTCGGAAAAATTTAAATACTTAAATATATTGCTCTGTATCATTACCCATCGTGGTTTGTACAATTTCGAACGGCTATCGTTCAGAGTAAATTTTGCATTGGCAATTATCCAACAAGTGATGGACACTATGCTGAGCGAATTTCACTTCGCGGTTGCATATTTAGACGACATATTAAAGATCAGTTAAAATGTAGAACAACATAAACAACATGTTCATAAATCTTCTTAAGAATTCAGAAGTACGGGTTCAAATTGAAAGAATCCGAATGCCCCTTTTTATGGAGAGTATTAAATACTTGGGACACATTATCGATAAATAAGGCAGAAAAAACAGATCCAGAACGGGCTACACTAATCAAGGACATGCCAGCTCCCGAAAATGTCTGTTACTAGATGTTTATACCGAATATGCACAACTTATGTGCTCTATTAAACAAACTTTTCAAAAAAGACAAGAACTGGGAGTGGACATCTGAATGCCAAGAAGCATTCGTCAAAATAAAGGAAGTCTTGACGTCGGACTTATTCCTCACCAACTATAACCCAGACCAGTCTACGGCTATATCGTGTTGAATATACTGGTTCCCGTTCGATCACCGAAGTTAAGTAACACCGAGCCTGGTCAGTACTTGAATGGGTGACCATTGGGGAATACCAGGTGGTGTAAACGTAAGAACCAAGAATGGTCCACCGATCCTCCAGGTTTGGGAGTTGGGTGCAGGGCTAACAGCCCTGCCCCGTAAAAACAGTTTGTTACAGAAACAGCAAGAAAAAGTTGCTTGCCCTATGCACCATCTGGATAAATGATGATGATGATAACCCAGATCTGGACATTATAGTCGCCATCAAAATCAGTTCGTATGGCAATGGAGCATGTATTATGCACAAGATGCCAGATGGATCTTACAAACCAATAGCTCACGCGTCGAGAACGTTTCTTCTTGCGGAAAATAATCACTCCCAAATTGAGAAGGAGTTTTTAGTGAGTATTTTCGCAGTAGCGAAGTTTCCCCGATACATTCACGATTGACACTTTACATTGGAGACGGACCATAAACCGCTATTCGCCATCTTCGTTTCTAAAAAAGACCTGCCAGAGCATACAGCAAATAAACTGCGGAGATGGGGAACAGTACTTTTAAATTATAAATTTAAAATGGAATTCCTACCGTCTAAAACTGTCATAACGATGGACTGTCTAGATTAATCCCGAAGCACAGAGAACCAGATACAGTGATTGCTTCTGTTGAAACAGAAGGAGAATTTAAAACCACATTATGGAACACAGTAAAGGAACTTCCTGTAACTCTCGACCGAATCAAACGAGAAGTTCTAAACGATGAGTTTTTCAGGCAAACCAAAACTAAATTTTGTGAAAAGGACCAACAGACTTCAGATATATTCTTTCTATGCGATGAAGTACTGCTATCTATTGAGCGCGTCGTCATTCCCACAACACTACAAAAAAGAATTCTGAAAGATTTCCATGCCGGTCGCCCAGGGATTACAACGATGAAAAGCCTTATGCGCAGTTATGTATACTGACCAAACTTGGATAAGGATATCGAAACACCGTAAAATCCTTTAAAGACTGTACCTTGACAGCTAAGACACCTCCAATCAAATATAGTCCTTATCTTAAAACGGACCGACTATGGTCTCGGATTCTTGTGGATTTTGCAGGCCCGCTAGACGGATTCTACTATCTTATAGTAGTAGATAGTTATTCTAAATGGCCTGAAGTTCTTAGATATAGAAATCCCACTCCAAAAATGACAACCAATTTCTTACACGAACTGTTCGCCAGATTTGAAATAGTCGACTTTTAAGGATTTTTGTGAGACTTTCCAGATCAATCATATTACGATCGCTTCATATCACTAAGGTACCAACGGACAGACCGAGCGCTTTGTTGATACGCTGAAAAGAGCTCTGAATAAAGCTAGGGCACAACCACAGAAAAATCCCTACAACAGTCCCTTCAGTTCTATAGAATCACGCCCCTCGACAACACACTATCATCATTACCCCCAGATGAAGTAATGTTTGCGCGTAAAATCAGGTCTGTGTTCGACAAACAAAACCAGGACGAACAAATACAGTACCAACCCGGAGAGAAAGTTTTTTTACGGATGTTTCAGGACAATAAATCCTTCTGGCAAATGGGTACAGCTGAGAAAAGAGTAGGAAATTAAGATCCCCAGTTTAAACACAAAAAACATTTAAATCAAATCAGGAAACGCCTGTCAGACGATGCTGACAGTGGTCTTCTTGAAGAGAAAGAAGTAATGGATGTCATTTACGATACTTTTGACATGCCAATACTACAAGTGGCCCCGGAACAAAAAAAAAAGAAAAGGGAAAACGACGGATTTCTTCATCGTTAATTGTCGTTAATCAAAAAACATTAAGACTCCTTCGGAGTTGACACTTAGGAGGGGATGTTATGGTAAATTACCCATGCACAAATGAACTCTTCTAAACTATAAATGTGATACTACCGTAGTGCGGACGGCTGCCCGCAGGCCAGATCCTGGTCGAAACGGCACCGGATGTGACGCCTCAAGCCAGGCTGGCCGTCTGTCCAATGTGAAGCTCGTTCTCGCCGACGGTCGTGACGATCCCAGTTGTGACAATGTCACCCGGTCGTGACGATCTCGTCCGATGATGTCACCACAATAGCTGGGTTACAGGACGTCTTTCGCAACAACGGGCCACTGTGCCACGTTGTGATTAGATCCCAGAAGTCTCGTCGACCAATTTTAATAGTCGTCCCTTTTAGCCAGTCCGGACACTGGTGTACACTTGTGGTTTCAAAAAAATAAACACGGCACCAAAAAAAAAAATTCATAAAATAAATGAACGAAGTCGAACACGCCTGGAGAGCTACGAAGAATGTCTTTATATAAAGAAAAAACAATGTCTTTTTTTTCCCAAGAATACAGTTATCGAAAATGATATACAATCGTCGAAAATGATTTTTACAACAGAGAGAGAAAGTTCGCCAAAAGCATCATAGCTTCTACTCGTTAAACGAAATGTTTTGTCTAAGTTTCATTAGCGTTGAAATAAACAGATCTCTTCAAATATTCGCCAAAGTCTCTTTTCGTATTTCGTTAAAGTCTTTTCATTAATTCTCTATAATCAGGATTGTCAATTTTCTGGTCCCTAACTAGGCCACAATAGAATGACAACTCAGAGATGCGAGATACGAATTCTGTCCAAGTTCGATACATTCACTCATGCGCGAGTACACTTGTTACGCTATTTATTCAGCTTTTTCAAAACTGTTCCTGGCTCGGCTAATAATGAAATTATATGTGGCCATTCGGTTCTAAGAATCGAGATTACAGTATTAGTAATAGTAACGAGTAAACCCGTGCATTAAAAAAAAACTGCAAAATATTTATATCGATGTGTCGTCTAAAATGATGGCAGCATATATGCATCAAGTTGGATTTGGTCGAAAGCAAGAAGTTTTCAGCATGGAGAAAATACACGCGGAACTAGCATTCCCCTGTGATTACGTAAAAGTCGGTTATGGTAAACGAGTAATAACATCAACGGGCGAAAGTAAACGCGTTTTTTTTTGTTTTTTTGTTTGTTTGTTTTTTTTGCAGCTCACAAACTGCACATTAAAAATGAAGATTAATGTCCAATGTAGTCTCTGCTCTTATTTGATCTGGCGTATATATATAATTCTCTTAATACCCTGTCCGTTGGCAAAAGCTGCTTGGTAGCGCCAGGATTGACAGTACCGCCTTGAGCTACCGAAACTGTGTTATCACCCTGGTTGGCGGCTGATGAGGACAGGGTATCACACGTGTTTTCACACGTTGTATTATAAAAATTACTGTACTTAAAATTTAGTATATTACATTAAGACATCAGAAAAAAAAAGAACCCAAAGCATCCAAGAATGCAAGAGCTTTCATAACTGGTAATAAAGTTTAATAACTGGTAGTAAAGAGAATTAACTGAACCGACGCTGCCTCGCCGGGATATATAAACTAATGTTTATCAAAAATATAATTATTGTTTATCGAACACTGTAATTGTTTCTTATTCAACGCAAAACAGAAAGTTCATCTAGTATATAGACTGAACTATCGCCCGGTTCACACTCCACCCACATCTATTGAACAGGTGAAGAGGCTCATCCCTTGTTCCCTGTTTAGGATGTGGTTTCCGGCTTTCTCTTTTCCAATCTTTTTACTCTTTTCTTTTTTTTTCAATTGGAGTAGAAATACTAAACTATTGCCCGGTTCACACTCCACCCACGTCTATTGAACAGGTGAAGAGGCTCATCCCTTGTTCCCTGTTTAGGATGTGGTTTCCGGCTTTCTCTTTTCCAATCTTTTTCTCTTTTCTTTTTTTTTTTTCAATTGGAGTAGAAAGACTAAGCTATTGCCCGGTTCACACTCCACCCACGTCTATTGAACAGGTGAAGAAGCTCATCCCTTGTTCCCTGTTTAGGATGTGGTTTCCGGTTTTCTCTTTTCCAATCTTTTTACTCTTTTCTTTTTTTTTCAATTGGAGTAGAAATACTAAACTATTGCCCGGTTCACACTCCACCCACGTCTATTGAACAGGTGAAGAGGCTCATCCCTTGTTCCCTGTTTAGGATGTGGTTTCCGGCTTTCTCTTTTCCAATCTTTTTACTCTTTTCTTTTTTTTTCAATTGGAGTAGAAAGACGAAGCTATTGCCCGGTTCACACTCCACCCACGTCTATTGAACAGGTGAAGAAGCTCATCCCTTGTTCCCTGTTTAGGATGTGGTTTCCGGCTTTCTCTTTTCCAATCTTTTTACTCTTTTCTTTTTTTTTTTTCAATTGGAGTAGAAAGACTAAGCTATTGCCCGGTTCACACTCCACCCACGTCTATTGAACAGGTGAAGAGGCTCATCCCTTGTTCCCTGTTTAGGATGTGGTTTCCGGTTTTCTCTTTTCCAATCTTTTTACTCTTACGTAGTCCCCTGCGCATCAGTGGCGTTGTCGCCTTCCTTGGGGTGATATGATTTAAAAATATATATATATATCTACCTCTTTGACACGCCATCTTCAAACTGGAGACAACCACTCGGCAGACCACGAAGCCGCTGGGAGGACGTCGTCCGCCAAAACCTCCAACAGGTCAATTTGGCGCTGGAGTATGTTCGGACGTTCTGCAAAGACAGTGAGAGTTGGAAGTAGAAGGTGATCCTCTTGGACTCCTTTATGTCATTTAGTAGCAATAGTAAATACAAATAGTAAATATAAATAGTTAATATAAATATATGGACAAATTGAGATTTAAATCGAGTGGTTTCGATATAAACATACAAAAATGTTAGACCGTGTCAGATTTAGAGGCAGGTTAACATATGTCGCCGTCTAAAGTCTCATAGGTAATGAATGAATGGAGTGAAATAAGAGATGTCTATGGCACTATTCCGTGTCCTGGTCTTGTGTTTATTCGAACCGTTGTAGTAAGCCCGAGGAGTCCATCATTCCCCGTCGTGACTCAAGGTAGGGGCCAATTTCTTTCTTCGAGACAGCATAAGAGGTGAATTTGTTTTTGAAGTTAGCTTTTCCTA
>JBBBDQ010000868.1:3587500-3622500 GCA_037127315.1 Ascarosepion bandense | reverse complement strand
TAAATATATCATAAATTTATAACAAGTCGTGTAAATTTATAAGTCGTTCTGAACCATTTTGATGGTATTAGATATTAGACATCATACCTTCTTTACTTCAATGGTTCGCAAAGATTACTAGAGATAAGAAAATTTACGTATTTGGTTTGCACGTTGTTCGAAGTTTCCCAACTTTTAGCCAACACCTCGTAGACACAATAAAATAATGCAAATAACGAAGTGAAAAAGGTGTGAACATTACTTAATCCCTAAGAAGGCTCGAAAGCAATGACCTCCCGTATTGCCAGAAAAATATCTTCGTGTGAATAAACTCAAAGAACGAGCAGAAGAGAAAAGAAGAAATTTTGTTTGTTGCTCTTATCAAATATCTTTTTGTTTATTTTCTTTTCGTTTTCTTATTTTTTTCTTTCATTCACGTTTTTAGCTTCTGTTATATCTCAAGTCATTACTTCCGCTTGTTTGAGATGTTTTAGAAAGAGAAAATAAATATGAATAAAATATATTCAGCATAAGAAAAAAACGAAAACCACACGCCAATCATTTTGCTGTTTCGTCGTGTTTGTTTTTAAAGTGCCTAGCCAAACAACAGAATACAGAATGGCATCCTTATGCATGCATAACTCGACTACGTGAACATTTTTCAATGCGTCATAAGACACTATATCACCCTTCGTTTAGAGAGCGAAACTTGCATGATTTTATGTCTTTTCTTTCGTCGAACTGAAAGTTATTAATTTTAAGCTAAAAAATAATAGACTAAAATTAAGTACGACTTTGTACTTCATTTTAAAAAAAGAACATTGTTTTTTAAAAGGGAAAAGAAGGAAACGTCTGAACCATGAATGAGGCGAATGACTCGAGATGACAAAAATCATGACAACACTTTATATAATCTACAGGGTTTTTTTTTAGGATTATATCAGTGTGTGTCCGCATAAGAAAACTGTGTCTATATAGTTGGCCTTATGTGTGCGCAAGAGCACGTGTGTGCGTGCTTGTTTCTGCGTGGGTTTGTGCGTGTGTATTTGTTTATTTCCGTGTACGTGCGTGTGTTTGTGTATATGTGCGCATTTGTCTATTTCTTTGTGTGTATGTTTGTGTTGGCGCGCTTGTGTGTTTGTTTTGTATGTTTTTGCGTGCGGTTTGTGTTTACTTTTTAAATCTCTATATATCTGTGTGTGCGTGCGTGCGTGTGTGTGTGTGTGTGTGTGTGTGTGTGTGTGTGTGTGTGTGTGTGTGTGTGTGTGTGTGTGGCTCAGGCTTCAGAATGATCTGAGAAAATAGCTTCATAACTGTCAGTATTTAATAGCGAGAGGAAGAAAGAGAGAAAGATCGGTGATTGCAATGTCTTTATATATATATATATATATATATATATATATATATATATATATATATATATATATATATACGTTAATTTAGTCATTACGCATGTTTGAGTAGACGTTCAGTTTTGTTTCGTTTTGTTTTGTTTTTTGTTGTTCTTTTTAAGAAACGGTATTTTCTTTTTGTCTACCGGCCTGAATATTATCCAACACTTTATTTGCTTAGTTGTTGCGCAAATTTGGATTATATATTGGCGTAGTGTTCTCCCTTAACTAAACAAACAAACAAACCTACACCAATTAAGCATGCTAAAAAGAGGTCAACGCAATAAAAAGTAATGAAAAGCAATTAATAACCTGGAAATCCTACATCACTTAGGAAACAAAACTCATCAAGCAAAAGAATCACAAACGCATAAAGATATCAAATTACACCAAACGTGATATAAATACGGAAAAATAGAAAACAGCAACAGCAAAACAAAACCTTTGAGAAGTTAAGGCATCAAAATACTGCATTCAGGAAACTTCAAAGACGGCATGACTGAAATAAGACTGCTCAGCTAAGTGACAAACTTTTCCACATTAATTCTATCAATGCTCAATCTTTATCTTCATATCGATTTTTCTATGACAAACGTCCTGCTTGCCTAAAATGCCTCTCCACCTGCAAACTACTGAAAAAAACAGCAATTTTGGCAATAAGCATCATTACAATTTAATACTATATATATATATATATATATATATATATATATATATATATATATATATATATAAATTAAGACAGACACGTTATTTCATGGTTAAGTGGAAGTATAGTATAATAAAGATGGAAGCTGAAGATGGTTCGCATGAAATATGCCTATACTTCCACTTGACCATGGAATAACGTGTCTGCCTTAATTTTTATATATATTTGCTCTGTATGTATTTATATACATATGTATTTAGAGCTCTCATAGAGAGTTATCCTACCACTTTATGTACAGGATACTCCTTTGGATTCTTCTATATCTACATCACACATATATATAGAGAGAGAGAGACAGAGAGAGAGGGAGGGAGGGAGAGAAAGAGAGAGAGAGTTTATAAAGGAAAACTCAACATGTCATATTAGTTATAAACTAATAGTTTATAACTATTATGACGCGTTGAGTTTTCCTTTATAAACTTCATATCGCTCTGGTTAACACCATCGAGCTCTCTATAGGAATTTACCAATTAATATTTTATATTAAGGTAATCTTCTTGGATTATCCTCACCGTTTACGGACTGACACCTATATATATATATATATATATATATATATATATATATAGCACATTGTTTGAACTACCATTTTATCATGGTAGTTTAAACAAAGGGATGTGTTGAAAATTCACTGATGGTTACCCGGCCAAGACGTTGTAATAACAACAACAAAGATTACGACTATAGTTTGAATGTAAATTGTGTAAATAATGATAACTCGTCATCCAGAAATTCAGACAGAAATCTTGAAAATTTCTGTCTATAACGTTTTAATATGAACTGTAACCGGCATCTGTTATATTTTATTTTATATTTAAGATTGATTACATCAATAAAATTGTTGTCTAAACTTCCTTCTCAGAAGGAAATACATCACAAATAAATTTTTCATCTTGTCATTATTATTCTGATAGATGAGCATTATAGCAAACATATCGAGATGGAGGGTTAAAGTAAGAGGTAGTTTATGCGGGTAGCAGGGGTGGAGATAACGATTAATACGAGACATGAACAGATTAAGATTTTAATGAGCTGAGAAACATCCTCTTGGAAGTAAGTTCCACAGAGCAGTGGCTCGCGGAATAAACTGTTGGAGTGACACTTACTTATCACCTATGAAATATGGAGAGAATATAGGTGGTTTAATACAATGCTAATGGCATAGCGAGCCCTGGCATTGAAGGTTCGTGAAGGCGGAACCAAGGAATGCAGTTCGTCCAAGCACTTTCCATGGAAGTAGGGATAAAGGCAATGAAAAGTTTGCACGTCGCGCCTAAGATGCGCCCGAATGTTTTCCCTAACGGCGCCGGATCTGTAAAACTCGCTTATGAGCAGCAGTGGCGCGGTGGTAGTGGTGGTGGTGGTGGTGGTGGTAGTCATCGTCGTCCGGTCTGTCCTCGATCGTCGCAATTCCATCTGGTAAAACGAACATTTGGAAGCCCCGGGGGCGTTGTTCAACGAGCAAAGCGCAGAAAATAATTTATCACCTACAAGGACACTAAGACACTTTTGGACACTATCAAGACTGAAAAGTGACGATTGGGCATTTACCGCCCAAATATGACAACAGTACTCCACTGTAAAAGCAGAGGTTTTTCTCGTGATGTCAGATGCTTACTGGATCGGTAACCGACCATTTTTCCTGTATCTTTAGCGATGAATTGTATGTATAATTTCCACTCGATATCAAGTTTAAGAACCAATAGTCTTTCAAGGCACAGAGCCTATACGAGAGGACATCCATTCATCGTGATTAGTTGTAATTCGGGATCCGATAATGAATTGAAACTAGTTCGTTTTTGTTTTTTTTTAGACATTGAATGTAACGAACCAGTTTTCTCCACCACTGAAAGGTTAGAGCAAGATCGGATGAGAGATTAGCTGCCAATCTCTGATCATCAAGGGTTTCGGAGGTATATTGCCGTCTCATCGGCATAGATATTAGCAAATGATCAGAGTATATTCTTAAGCAGATCATTTATGTACAGCAAAAAGAGGATCGATCCGAAAACCTCTGAGGGGATACGCCTGTGTTGATTGCTATGGTCATAGAGGGTTCACCGTTATTAATTAACTTCAGGGGCCTACCCATTAGGAAGTACTTTATAATTGAGAAAACCCTTCCAGTTATTCCATAGCTGGAGAGATTGAGCAGTAAACCTTTGTTCCACATATTGTCTAAGAACTTCAAAATATCTAATACTATGGTTCTCGAGGTAGGTTTGTAGTTAAGGACCTCATTAATTCTGTAAGTAATAGTAGTTAGAACATCAGCAACGGATTAGGCTGATCGAAACCCGTACAGCTTGTCGCTCAAGAGGTTATTATTTTCTAGGAGCCCAGCGACCTTATTGATTATAGCTTTTAAAAGCTTAGCAATTAAACTGCGGACATTGATGGGTCTGTAGCGAGAGAGGGAGAACTCTCGCCCGCCTTCTTAAAAACAGAGCACTTTTCACTGGCTTGGGAAGGATTTTCAGTTAAATAACTTTGCTGGTGCAAACTTCCTGCCGGAATTTCAAATTTAGTAATATCTATATATTTATATCTATGTACCTGTTTAATCGGTAAAAGCGGTTACACAGTTTGTCAACCATGACAGAATTCAGTATTACATATAAAAGTATGTATCTTTATATCGATGTATGGATCTTACTAACACATGGAATCGTAACTACAAAATTTTAGTGCATTTTTATGTCTGTTTTGTTATTCAGATTTGTCCGCCTTCAGTGCTGTCCGGGATACGAAAAGATACCTGGAGAACCCGGATGTACAGGAAGTAAGACTTCTTTTTTAATTTTTCAATGCCATATCTTTTTCTTCGGCTAGAGAAAGTAATTCTTGATCATTCTTTGTATTTATACACTATTTTTATGACATTTACAAGAATAATTAGACGACTGGTGATGGGACTGGTTACCTTGAGATTCAAATTTATTGATTGCGAATCTTGGTGCGCTCAGATTGATGATTAGGCGTGCTACTGAAGCAGAAGTGAACATGTATAAGAAAGCATTGCGGTAAATTTGAACTGAATTTGGAAATTAGAAATAAGATGCATTAAGGGTTTGCAAGTTCCTGACTAAAAAAATCTATTACAACAATATGGCATCCGTTTTATTATCTGACATCCAGCAACACATGAATAGATGAATGAAAATTATTCCGATAAAACAAAGGTTCCTATAATGTTTCCAGCAATAGCACCATTGTCTCGAAAATTACACAGCATGACAAGAGGCGTACTTTGAAAGTAGCGGTGGCCAAGTAAAGAAACCTACAGGGTAAATTTACATCACGAAGAAATTCTAGGAATTAAATGGTCGCATCTTGAAAGAGAACTTCCCAATTTTATCTTGACAAAACTACTAAAGAAAGCTACTAAATTTAAGTTACTTTTTTAATAATTTCACTCCCTTCAAGTTGATAATGCCACTAACATGCAAGGGTTTATTGAGACTATCTTTTTCTTTTATGTGCCATGTCCTTTCAGGACGTAGACGATCATAGCTTTCAACATCTCTCTGTCCCTGGTGGCTCTTAGCACGCTTTCTCCTGTTGCACCATGCAAACTTCATTCTGTCATTCACCTTATCAGGTCCTTCAAATATGTTATCCGCTGCTTTTCTCTGTCTCTTTTCCCCTCTATCTGACCTGTTAGTAACAGGTTTTCCAAGTCATCCTTCCTCACTGCATGTCCCAGGAACTTTAGTTGTCTCTTCCTGATGCTTACTATTAATTTCCTTTTCGTCTCCATCATTTCCAAAACTTTGTCATTGCTCACGTGCTCGGTCCATGATATCCGCAGCATCCTTCTGTAGAACCACATTTCAGCTGCTTCAGGTTTTTCCTTCATCTTCGAAGATATTGTCCAACATTCACTGCCATATTGAAGAACCGACATCACATAGCAATCCAGTACTCTCCTCTTTGTTTCTAGTGAAATTGTCCTTTTTCTTAATACTTTACTCAACTTCTTGAATGCTTCTTTCGCCATGCCAGTTTGCCTTCGGATCTCAGTGTCGCACTTCCCGTCTTCTGTTAGAACACTTCCTAGGTATTTAAATTTCTGTACCTGCTTGATTTTAGAGTTCCTCACCTTTGAAGAATGAAAAGACTTTAGCGAGGAGAAAGAACAATAAAACAGGATTCAGTAAGGCAGAAGATGGGGATTGAGGTTGCACTTAAAAGCAAGAAACCGGAAGTGAGTTCAAGCAAAGAAACTATTAGAATAGAATACACGGTGGAATCTAGCAACAGTACAACAGTAAATTAATGAAACCTACTCGCCAATTTACTAGTTCGCTTAAATTCGCGCACCCGAGGTGCTAAGGAGGACTTTTCATTAAAACAACTGCCATGGAAATATTTATAGAAAAGACAGAAGGAAGCCATATACTTAGTAAAATTGGTTAATAGAGAAACTTGACTTTAATTTCTTTATTATCAACTGATACATTTATTTACTTTTGAAAGGTAAACCTTTGGACGACTTAGTCAAGACAGCCGAGAATCTACGATTGAAGCACTTCTCCGAATTTGCCAAAAAGAAGAGCTTCCAAAGAAACCTAAAAAAGAACCAGGCATACACGATATTCGCCCCCAGCGATGATGCTATCTCAGATAGCATTCGGACATCAGGGTATTCATTTTCGTTTTTCCATATTAATTACTGGACTTCGCGTCCGAGTTTTTTCTACTTTCACTTTCATTTTCAATTTTTGCTTTCTTCCTAATTTTAATTTATTACTTCAATGTTTCTATTCGTTTTTTACAGAGTTGTAAGTGAATCTACCGCACTGTATCACGTAGTCCCGGGCCGACTGAACTTCAGCGATTTCGTGCGCACCCAGGAGTACAAATCTGTATTTCAAGATGCCAAGATCCGTGTAAACAAATACCCGAATGGAGTAAGTAAACCGTAACGAAATAGGCTCGACAATACGTACGTCTTCTTACAAGCAGAAATGCAGACAATTCAATTCCACGTTTTGAAACGCCAGTTTTTTAGCGAACTGAAAACTTTTAATGAATTCCCGGCATTAGAACGCCGTGCTTCTTGAGGAACAGCAACCATACGATGTGGATATAACAGATTTTCAAAATCCACAAATGCGCTAATACATTTAACAGTAAGAAAAACTTAAGTTAATCTCACCCGTAGGAAAGGCAAGTCTACAGCCAAATTTGAGTTCGATCTCTAATCAATTACACAATTGCGTCAACTAACAGTTCGACTAAAATTTAGCTGCACACACACACACACACACACACACACACACACACACATATATATATATATATATATATATATAATATATATATATATATTGTGTGTGTATTTTGGCAGCATTTTTTCATTAATACAGGTTTCATTGAATAATATAGACAAGTTCTGTCTATTTTGTGTAAGATCCGTTCATATGATCTGATTAGCTTGATAGTGTTGTCATGGAAAGACGACAAAAAATCGCAATAATTGTTGATTTTTTTATCAGATCTGAGCTTTCGGCTTACATAAGCCATTATCAAAGGATGAACATTTAATGTTCAGTGAACATAGAACATTTAAATTATTAACAGAGTGGAGTTATACGAGAAAATTAAACAGGTCCATTTTTTGTGTCGCACGTTCCTATGGCAGATTTTTCAACCTCAGGTTGGTTCCCTTCTGAAGGACGGGCTCCCGGTTTATCCACTGGAAGAGCCATACTGGACTTTTTATTTCTATTTGTAATTCTCATATTATTTCCACGAGTGACGCACGGGTCCAAAAGTCCACCCAAAGTTGCCCGGCACGTTGCGTAACGGTCTTTTACAAACAGGGTTCCGAAGCCTGTAGGGGATCGTTTGTGACCTCATAACGCAGTAGCCATTCACTCCTCGGCACGATTAACGCCTTGAGTTGCGGTTTGTTGTTCGGAGTTTTCCTTCTACTAAATAAGTTGACAAGCGACAGTTGACAGAGACGCGATTGAAATTGAAAGAGAAAGACGCTGGTTAAAAAAACAAAAACCTTAGAAGTAACAGCCACTCAACAATTCACTGGGGATATTTACTTAGTTTAGTCTGCTACAACGCTATACATATTTCTCAATATTTCTGAAATAGGGTACTGTAATTATTTCCACGATTTACATTGTTAGGACTTTTGTCCTCATTTTTATTGCTATATTTACGACTGGGCATGTGTCTTCAAGGAAGCATGGCCCACTGGATAAAATGTTGGTTGAATCCAGTGACTTGACCCAAAGAATTGCGAGTTCAATACAATGGCTAAGTGAACAAAAGTGAATAAAAAAAATTTAGAAGTAACAGCCACTCAACAATTCGGTGGGGATATTTATTTAGTTTACCTTAGCCTACGACAACGTTATACATATTTCTCAATATTTCTGAAATGGGGTAAGTGAACAAAAGTGAATAAAAAAACTTAGAAATGAATGTAAGCGAAATAACTGATAACCTGTAGAAGAGGCATGACTCGTGGAACTAGAACTATCTACACCGGTGAACGAAATAAAAGTTTCGCTTCGAAACTCCAATCTAATGAAGAAAACCGGAGCGTACAACGGCCGAAATCTTGTGAATATGGCAACAAAGATGAGAACAATAATCCAAACAATGTAGTGGAAATTACGCTAGATATGTAGGCCCATAATGAGGTTCGAAAACCTTACACAATGATAATTTTTATTAAATATAGGTAGCTAAATATTCTTTATAGAGTGATGACCAAGGTGAGATTTCTACGAGTATTCGATGCAGACAGTTTATATTGATATTTATTTACCCAAGGCTGAAACAAAGTCATGTGTCCTACACTATAGAATAGTCTATGAGATGAGCTCGGTAACGATTATTCCATGGCGAAGGTAAGTCATACACAAATTCAAAAGTGTTCGGATTCTCAGTGGAGATCGAAGTCTCTACACAGTAAAAATGGTTTGTTAGACAGGGTATTTCTTGTCCCACGGTTAGGTGGTTAAAAAGTGAGGTTTCGATGTGTTTTTTATATAGGTTTTGATTTAAAAGGTTTAGATCATTCTTACACAAGTGCACATGTATGACACAACCGGTAAGAAATTAGCTCACGAGACAAAAGTAAGGGATTGTTAGACTTTCTCGCTAAATATTACTATCCATAATAAGATTTTTCGTCAAACATTCGATGTAAAAAGTGATTTAAATAGAACACGAAATAGTCGCATATTTTATTATTAAATCACGTAGCAAGAAAGATAGTGACATTTTAAACGCAAGTATCATCGAAAATGAGGGCAAAACTGGAAGCAGCCAAAATGTGGTTCTACAGAAGGATGCTGCGGATATCGTGGACTGAGCATGCAAGCAACGATAAGGTGTGGGAAAGAATGGCAACAAAAAGGAAATTGATACTGAGCATCAGGAAGAGACAAGTGAATTTCCTAGGACACGCAATGAGGAAGGAGAGCCTGGAGAACCTGATACTGACTGGTCAGATAGAAGGAAGGAGAGACAGAGGAAGGCAGCGGATAACATATTTGCAGGGCCTGATCAGGTGGATGACGGAACGGGGGTTGCCAGGAGTAACAGGAGCAAACATACTAAGAGCCACAAGGGATAGGGAGACGTGGAGAACCATGATCGCCTACGTCCTGAAGAAGAAAATAGAACACCCAATAAGGATCGAATTCACTAATAATTGAGACAAGCTTGATAAGCATTACACCAGGTTGAAGTACCCAATTTATAGCCATTTTCAAAGTGTAGATTTTCTGTGACACAAGACCGAAAGTGAGGATTGAACGCGCTACTCAGTGTAATTGTTTGAGCGAGACATGCTTGCTAACCATTACATCACGTCGTGATGCTCACGTAGCAAGAAATATTCTCGTAAGACAAGTTATATTTTAGAACAAAATTTATACGACTATATTGGTTATTAAAATGAGCGTTTTAAAGCCTCTCTTGCACGAGACGTTTTAAAGCGTCTCCTACATGAAAATTGGTTGTAAAATACTATGAAAAGGCTAAGATTCCATGACTCCTTATAAAAAGAACATGTTTCACGCGAACTGATTTAGTGACTTTTAAAAAATTAAAGTTTAAAAATAAAGCGGTTTTCTCTGTTTAGAACGTTAAGTGGTTTAAGTCTTGCAGCTGTAATAATGGGTGGAAGCAAATTATTTAACTGTCCACTGAATAAGATCATGATGTCTTTTTTTATTTAAGTTGATAAAGAAAATATTAAAGTTGCTTTTATTTGTTCTATCCTTGATACTATCGCGCGCTTACTTGTTGTAGCTGTTCACTGGGTACACATGACACTTTTATCTGAGCGCAGACACCGATTACTTTCCGTTGGTTAAGAAAACGACGAAACCAAGTCAGCTCTCCTTTGCACGGTATCAGATTTTATTATCCAAGTTAAGGTATTCGATATAATATTGGTATTAACCAACCAATGTCGATAAAAACTTTCAGAATATACTTAGATTCCGTGATTGGCGCGTAGTTTAACGGTTATCGGCGTGCCGAAATCAAATTCTAACAAAATTCATTGCGTTCCTTTTCACACAAATAAGCTTGGAGAAAAGTGTGGCTATTGATTGTTCCTCCGACTATGAATTAAATAGGAGACAACTATTAATTCAAAACTTGTTGTGTTTACGTCTGGTCATATAAAAACCTACTTGGTACAAAAACCAGAACAGTAACACCTAAAGTAGTGAAGCTGTGGCCCTAGCGTGTTAATGCTGTGGCTCTATATTACACAAAAAGGGTATAATGCTACTAAGAAATTGGAGGTTGGAAAATATCGCCTGGGTTTCAGTTTATAACATATAGCTTTGTTAAAAATATTGAACAACTATTTTTTCGGTATCATATTTTATTATACAGACGACATAAGTGCAACATTGATTTTTATTTGCACAAGACGGCTGTCCTCATCTTTATTGTCACATTCACGACATTTCGGCCGTTGTTACGCACTGGCCTACTTCAGATGATATACATTAGAATTTCGAACTGAATCCTCGGATTGTTTTAGTTCCACGAGGCATGTCTTTTCTAGACGTCTCAGTTTTCAGTTAATTCACTTCAGTAAATCAACTCTCCAAGGCTTTTTTTTTCACCTCTGCTGTGTCCTGGTATTGAACTCACAACATTTTGAGTCAAGTTACTTTTGGGTTACTTCAACTAACGCTTTTATCCACTGTGCGATATGTCCTTGGAGAGAACATGTTAATTGTGGAGTATAAGACTATTAATATAGAGACAACAGTTTTGTCTATATATTAACTAGCAGTATAGCCCGGCGTTGCTCGGGTGTAATGAAAGCTTTAAAACTAATCCATGATCCTGGAGCTCAGACTCTTTGGACGTTGGCACGAAAGACTAAAAAGTAATAGTTGTTTCCAGTTAAAGCAAAACCGTAGACTGAAAGAAAAATGAATTAATGTAAGTCAAATTTTGATTTCCTGGTATCGAAATCAAATAAGTTTTTTTCGTCGTAAACTGAGTAAATGGTATCATGGCTGAGACTAAGAACTACAATTATACCTACTTAGAACCAAACCCGAAGCAAAAACTACAATAAAAGGGCTGAAAAAAATACAGACATACAGGTAGATAAACAGACACACACACACAAACATCTTGCCTTTTATATATATATATATATATATATATATATATATATATATATATATATATATTATCGATTATCGATTTTCTGCAATATTGTAAGAACTGCAACATTGAAATTTCTCAATATCGTTTCTTATGTCTTTGTCTATGAGTGTACCAAATTTGATTAAAATCGGCCCACTCCTTCTATAACCCGATTTTTCGATTATCGATTTTCGATATTTATCTGGTGTACCTAGACACAAAACCTAGCTAAGAACACTCGCAGACGCTTATAGTACAACTGTGTAAATTTTCAAGAAAATCGGTTCACCTATTTCGGAATCTATAGGTAATGGACACACACACACACACACACACACACACACAGACAAAGTTCCATTTATAAATAAGTTTAGATTAGATATGGCTCCTTGTCATTCTATAACTTTCAGCAGTATTTTAGTCATTGATTTTAATTTTCCTATTGTTTCCACTTTAGCATACAGCGGATTATATTGCTTCCCAGATATCGTCTTAGTTTCAATAATGTTTACATCTATTTACTAATAGGTTACAGGTTTTCTGTTTTATTAATATCTAGTGAGACTGAAAGCCATTCTATTATTTTGAAATCTTTTTTCTTCTTATAAGATGAGAAATAGTCAGTTTTGTAAAATACAAAAGAACATTGTCATAGTTTCTTTGGAGTCATCTAAAAGTTAGTTAAGTCTCCGACGTGATATACGCTTGGGCGATCATGTCTTCAAAGAGACATGACTGACTGGGCAGAAGATTTTCCCTCAGTAGGTTGCCATTACTTTCTGCGATAGCCTGAGTGCTAACTAAGGCTATAGAATCCAATCTGTTCTGCCATTTAAGCCATAGCTGGAGGGTGAATTGACGGAATAATACCTTTCCCAAGGGTATTTGCGCGTAAGTGAATGCAACGTATTCAACTGGAATTCGAACTCGGCTCTCCGATTCCTTGTTCCGAGCCAATATCCACTGTTCCACAACGCACATCCGTAGAAGTCACCTATACCACCCAAAAATGTTTTGTCCTAGAACCTACAATAACTCTCTTGATCCCATCGTTTACTATGAAGGGACCGCTAATTTTATTGCTTACAGTATTGTTGGGGCGCTCTCCACCTTTCCACGGAAATGGACTCTTCGAATCACTATATAAAATAGTAGTGATTATACCTCGAGGAAGTCGAGTGGGAGCGAGTCCGTCGGATATTTCCGGTATTGCACCGGAAGTGTTCTACTCGTCAATCTATCACGTCTCTACGACGATACTGTATACTAATTACCTTGTTCTGTATTCCTACTAATCCTCACCTCTTGTAAATACTTCTCTTTCCTGTCAATACACCTACTTTTATACTATTACATTGTTTTGTATTATTTCACATAATTATGTTACCCGGCGTAACACTTTCATAACCCATAACATTATTCCACCTACTCTCTGTTGTCTTATAAATGTTGTTAGTTGGCTGTTTCCCAGAAGAATTCAAACACTGGTGCAGCCATCATGCTGATCTATATTTATAAAGATAAATGTTTGTTGAGAAATCATTTTTAATTTACTTCTTTGCTAAATTAATATATGTCTCTTCCTGATGTTTACTTAAATATGATGCTTCAGAGGCTTTCATGTTTTCGGTCCAATGTTTTTCATATTTTGCATAATTTACATTCACAGTAACAGATTCAAATAATTTTTTGCTGTTCAATTGACGCTTCTTGCTTATTGCTCTTTTATCTGTCTTATACGTTATTTCTCTTCGATTAAGTTTTCTTATTCTCTTTCACTCACACCAGTCTATTGCGTCGTTATCGCCTTGTTTCGAGTGGAATGATAAAACTTCTCAATTCTCTTTTCTAATATTCTTAATGACAGTTTTTTCTTATCCTTCTTGCCAAAATCTTCAGTGAATTTTCTTGTGAATTTTCTCGCATGATCAAAAAACTTTACAATATCTTCCTTCTGTTTTCATAGATCATAGCTTTATGACTCATAGCTATTTTTATGTGTTTGAAATTAAAACATAAATATCAATAACGACACTATTAAATATATTTATTTACAATATGACAAATAACAGGTTACATAAATTTGTTACCGCTAAATTAGTTATTATAAATATTTTTAATAGAATACATTTTTTAAGCTTCGTTTTACGCGATATATTTACAATATAAATATTTACCATGAAAATATTTTCGATAAATATAGTAAAAATATTTACTATATAAATAAATTGGTGCAAATTGTAAGGATACCAATTTTATTTTGAAAACATTCCCTTGCGTAAAAAATAACATATTCTATAGAGATATGTCTGAAATATGGTCATGTTCAGACCTAATTTCGACTTACAGACGTATCACGTTTAAGCACCGGGTTCGCATAAGATCACCGAAGCAATGTCGAGTTTGGTCAGTGTGTTCATGGGTGACGAATCCGGCGCCGGAAGTTCAGGCGGTGTAAAGGTTAATTGTTCGGAATTTGAAATCGGAAAACGTAGTTCTAGTCGAGTTTGTTGCATTCTCTTTGGGGAATGTATGCATCCGCCTTTTCTCCCCACCAGTATGGGCTAATTAGTAAATCGTTATTATCGCAAAAAAAAAACTTTTACGATATAAAAATATTTTCTGGCTTTAAATAACCTCCAAAGTGTTGATAAGCTGTAAAAATAATGTTGTGTAACAGCTGAGATTTAATTGTAATTTATAACGTCTATCTTTGAGTTTTTTGTTTTATTTTTACAATGATGTTCACTCTGTACAAGGCCCCCGAGCCGCTCGATGTAGGTGGTTACAGAGTTACAGAGTTTAGTAATTAAGAAGAAAAAAATGTTTAAAGCTCAAAGATTTTTGAGACGATTTTCTTATTTACTTTGCACGCAAAATATAGAAATAGTTATTATTTACTAAGTGTGGGCTTGTTTTGGTACAAGGCCACAGTTATGGGGTGTCGAATGAGAAGCTAGATGACCACTAAGTAATAGTTGATATTCGAGTTTAGCTTCCCAATGCGCACCGGATGTATCCTGAACTGCACAAATACATTTAGTGATATCCTGTGATTATTAACATCAAATCTCTTTTTATTTTAGGTTGGCACTGTAAACTGCGCTCGGATTTTACGTCCGAACAACGAAGCTAGCAACGGAATCATTCACGTCATTGATCAGGTCAGTCAAAAATTTCCTAATATCCAGATTATCATTTTCGTTATTTTTTTTATGGCTGGTGCCTAAATGGTTTTAGTAATATTAGTTGTTTCCTTGGAAGAAAATATATGGCATTCACTGACCGAGCAGCCAACACTACATTCAGCTGAAATTTAAATTTCTTTTAAAACAATTTTTCAGAAAAATAAATTTCTCAAATCTAGTAGCTGTTATTGTTCTTTCTAGTTGTGATGATGGCTTTCTTCCTAATATTTTGACTGAAGTATTGTGGAACATTAACATCTTGGTTATGTCATTATTTTCTCTTCGAGTTACATGTGATATCCATTTTAGTTGTTGCTGCTGTTGAAAGTCCTCAAGTGATGGGGTTTCTTTTGTAATTTTTGTGATTCGATAGCGGCAATCGTCAAGGTTCGAAAACGGTGATTATAGTTATATAAATATATTTATATAAATATATTTCTTCATAAACTAGCAGTATAGCCCGGCGTTGCTCAGGTGTAATGAAAGCTTTAAAACTAATCCATGGTCCTGGAGTTCAAACTCTTTCGACGTTGGCACGAAAGACTAAAAAGCAATAGTTGTTTCCAGTTAAAGCGAAACCGTAGAATGAAAGAAAAATGAATGGATGTAAGTCAAATTTTGATTTCCTGGTATCGATATCAAATAAGTTTTTTCGTCGTAAACTGAATTTTGAAGGCTAAATAAGTTCTCTGAGTAAATGGTATCATGGCTGAGACTAAGAACTACAATTATACCTACTTAGAGCCAAACCCGAAGTAAAAGCTAAAATAAATGTGCTGAAAAAAAATACAGACATACAGGCAGATAAACAGACACACACACAAACATCTTGCGTTTTATATATATATATATATATATATATATATATATATATATATATATATATATATATATGTATATTATCGATTTTTGCACTATTGTAACAACTGCAACATTGAAACTTTTCTGAATATCGTTTCTGATGTCTCTGTCTATGAGTGTATTAAATTTGATCAAAATCGGACCACTCCTTCTATAACCCGATTTTTTCGATTATCGATTTTCGATATTTATCGGGGGTACCTCGACACAAAACCTAGCTAAGAATACTCGCAGACGCTTATAGTACAACTGTGTAAATTTTCAAGAAAATCGGTTCAGCCGTTTCGGAATCTATAGGTAACGGACACACCCACACAGACACACAGACACACACACACAGACACATACACACACAGAGACAAAGTTCCATTTATAAATAAGTTTAGATATAATTATTTACTAAGTTTAGTAAAGTTCAGTTTAGTTTTGACACAATGCTACAAACGTGTATCACCCAGTGAGAATAGAATTTTCTACAGGATTAACATGCCAAGCACTGCGTCATGGTGATCAGTCGGAACATTGTTACGCAAGACATGCTACAGCGTGTTTGGCAAGAGCTTGTCAACCGACTTGACGTGTGTTGTGTCCCAGGTGGTGAGCATATCAAACATTTGTGAAGATTTGCGGGATCAGTTATAAAATCTACATTTCCTTTAAATACCTTTTTTCTATTTTGATAAATAAATCTGTTTTTGTTCAACGTGAAGCCTATTTTATCTCGTTTGTCTGAAACAAGTAGTTACTTAGATATTCACATTTTAAGTTAGGTCAATTTTGGGAGATATCTTATATATTCTTTCTTCTTCTATGTGCCCTATCCTTTCAGGACGTAGGCGATCATGGTTCTCCACGTCTCCCTATCCCTGGTGGCTCTTAATATGTTTTCTCCTGTTACTCCACGCAACCCCCGTTCCGTCATCCACCTCATCAGGCCCTTCAAATATGTTATCCGCTGCCTTCCTCTGTCTCCTTTTTCTTCTATCTGGCCTGTCAGTATCAGGTTCTCTAAGTCCTACTTCCTCATTGCATGTTCCAGGAACTTCAGTTGTCTTTTCCTGATGCTCACTATTAGTTTTCTTTTCAATGACATTCTTTCCAAAACCTCCTCATTGCTCACATGTTCTGTCCGTGATATCCGCAGCATATGTGAAACACCGTCCTCTGTAATAACTTAATAACCGACTTTTTTAATTTTAAAAAGTGTAAGTAAACAGACTTCATACCATTAATGTATCTCATCCTATCACAGGATTAATAGTCTGGGTGCACTTACTGAGCATCGAACAGTGCAATGAAAGATCTGTCTGTAACAAGCTCGTTAACAGTCGCACTACGGTTGGCACCCCGGCGATCATAACGAAAATATCTGCTTGCTAGATATCGGTATTGAAGTTGTCAAGTGAGGGAGCGAAGATGTATTAATCGCTGGGAAATCATCATGAATTTTACACCTTAACTTTTCATTTACATAGCTATAAAATTTAAATCAATTCATGTCTTACTACAGAATACTGATATTGACTGTTGCTGAATTAGAATTTTAAGAGTGGCAAAATATCAGCTGTTGCAAAATGAAGAATCTCAGAAGATAAAAACATCTGCCTTAAGTCAAAGACCGGAATGATGCGTGTATTAAGCGGCCTTCTCAAACTTTCTGTGCACTTTGCTAATCTTTGACATTAACAGCAGAATTGCAGTGAATAATCCAGGCATTAGACATGAGATGCTGCATAAACAACCTAGGCATCGCCTATGCAGGCTGTATCATTAAAGGTCGCCGTGCAAGACAACATCAGGCATTAAGCATGCCCGTTGAAAGATCTGAAAGCTATTCATCAAGAAGATTAAGTTGAAATATTAGGTTGTCCCAAAAGTTCGTAAACACTTGCAAAATATTGAAATTTTACTCGCCAAATAATCTTAGGTTTCCAGAAAACACTTGCAAAAAATTGAAACTTTACTCGCAAAAACAACAAAAATTATTGCTCAAAATAAAGACCATTTTCCAAGACTTTCTGCCATTGATCTGCAAGCTTTCGGATCTGGTCAAAGTACCATTCAGCCAGCTTCGAATCAAAGAATTCTCGACACGCTTCGTCGAATTCATCAAGTGAGTCGAATCGGCGGCCCATCAGAAATCTCCATCAGATTGTGTTCCATCAGCCTGTGCTTTATCAGTAATCTGATGAAGCACAGTCAAGACTGTAGGTTGGATGTGGCAGGACCTCAACGCCGTCCAGCTCTTCAAACTTGTCTTTGGTCTTCCTGGCGGTGTGTGGCTTGGCATTGTCCTGCTGCATCAAAGCGCGCTTTCGGTTGATCATAGCCGGGTACTTTTGCTTCAACTTTTCATAGACCCGCTCAAATTGCCGACAGTAAAGTTCGTCACTGATGGCACGACCATTCGGAACCAACTCAAAATGCACGATTCCTTCAAAGTTCCACCAAACGCACAACATGACTTTCTTGCCGAATCGATCTTGTTTTGGAACCGACGGTGTCTCTTGCCCTTTCTGAACCCATCGCTTGTCTCGATTGTGATGGACCAGATAGACCCATTTCTCGTAGGATGTCACAATGCGCTTTCAACAACGCTCGTCCAATGGATTGCGGGGCAATTGACAGCAAATTTCAACTCGTCTGTTGACTTGTGCTTCGGTGAGTTCGTGCGGATCTTGGTGCGGCTTTTTGTGAACTAAATCAAGTTGCTTCAAATGTCGGTGAATTGTCGATCAGCCAATTCTCGAGTGCTCGATGAAGGTGCAATGTCCAACCCAATTTGCAAGTCTCCATCATCCAACTTTAACGGCCGTCCCAAACTAGGCTTATCTTCAAGACTCCTGTCGCCAGAATCGAAACGCTTGTACCACTTTCAGATCGCTGCATATGCAATTGTTCCTTCACCTTCAGCATCACAAATCTCTTCTGCAGCTTTTCTGGTTGAAAGACCTCGCTTCCAGCAGTAACGAATCAAAACTCGCAGCTCAATTTTATCAATTGCCATCTGGAATACAAAGATGAAGATCACTATAACAATATAAACGCAAAATTCCATAAAAATTTCAATTTTTCGCAAATGTTTACGAACCTTTGGGACAACCTAATAGTATGGAGACATTATAAGAGCCAACAATCTTTCCTCTGTCACCCTACTTTTACCCGTCTTGGGTAAAATTAGTCGAGGCAAACAGAGGGGGGAAATAGCCTGACAATCTCAGTAGCTGGGACTTAAACATCGGCGCACAACCGAAATATACGGAGGAAGCTAAACAGGTGCTCAGATGCACTGCGAACCCGGTCATGAATCGTCATGAAATTTATTTTGAAACCTTTCAAAAACAACGGCATTATCAAACTTAAATAACATCACTGTTTCATCTCTCACATATAACACCACATTATCGTGTCATTTCAAGAGATTTAACTTTACTGAGATCAAAGATCGGGTATTTCTGCATCAAACTGATTGAGCGGTCGATAATTTTGCCCTTTGAATAAAAACATTAATTCTAATGTATAAAATTTATATAACGATGATTTATTCATAGAAGTAAGTTCGAAGTTACATTAATAAGTCTGCTGCCTGGCATGATTATTAACTGAATTTCAATCTGAAATTTTCACTGTGTGCTCGGTCTATGTAAATAATGAAAAAGTGCACTTATTATTTCCTAAGATTAGCTTAGCTTGGCGCAAATCAAAAGTATAGAATCCCCGGTGAGGAGCTAACTCACTACAGAATGGTCAAACAGATTAGTTAGAATAGTTGTTAAAAAAATTATTTACTCTATCGCTCTTTATTTCATTTTCACTTTCTTTTTTCTTTTTTCTTTCCTTTTCTTTCTCTTCGTCTCTTTCTCTTTCTCTCTCTCTCTCTTTCTCACACACACACACACAGACACACACACACACACTTCTTGTCTCATGTCTGTCATCAAATTAACTTCCATGTCAACAGAGATTTACAACAGTGATTAATAAAAGAAAGACTTTCAAAACAAAGATTGTGATATTTTTTGAGATTTTAGAATGTGAGTGAAGGTGAAAAATTTTTCAGCACCCTATCGAATTGATAAAATGAATTACAACTAATTACTGACTAAAAAAAAGAAAATTATTTTTTGGCTTCAGTAGAATAATGAATGTGAACGTCACCGAACAATCAGCCTCATGAGCCATGTAACAAAACTCATCATCCGAATTTTGATGAATAGACCGCGAAGCAGAATCAGACCGGAAATAGAACAAGAACAGTGCGGATTCGTCAAGGAAACTGGAACAAGGAACGCGATATTTATGCTTAGAATGTGTTGTGGAGTAGTTTTCGCACTGAAAGTTATAATCGTGCTATGTCAGTTGCTAATCGACTTAACGCATCTTAAATGTTAGGAACTTCGTAATCTTTCACTGAAAGCTGGCTCCTTAGTATTCGGCTAACTACCGACTAATATCAACTGCCTTAGTCCACCTATGTCCAAACTGGAATTAACTAATAGTTCTACTGAACTCCAATAGAAATCTAAAGAACTCTCTAGAACTTCTAAGAACTCTCCAAGAACTTCTCGAGTTAATTTGCTGTTAACTCTTATTAATATAGGAGGAAGAGTCCATTATCTGAGGAATACATGTTTCACCATAACAGAATGCTATCATAAAGGGCAATAGAAATGCAAAAGAGCGTGTGCCTATGTTTCATCGATTACGAAAAGGCATTCGACAAAGTACACTACAAGCACTGTTGAGACACTCGGTAACCTCGACATATTCGGGAAAGACCTTAGAGTAATAAAGAACCTGTACTGGCAGGAAGCTGCCAACATAAGAACAGGAGATACACAAAAATAGAAAGGGGTGTAAGACAGGAATGTGTCTTCTCACCGGATCTGTTCAACAGATACAATTCTGAGATCTCTGCAGGTCCTGCCAGGATTCGTCATTGGCGACTGCAAACTGAACAATATAAAATACACAGATGATACAGTGATGATAGCAGATACAAGAAATAAACTACAAGACCTTCTACAAGAAGTAGTTTAAAAAAGCGGAAAGAAAGGACTACATATTAAGTACAAGAAATCTGAATGCATGATAATCAGTAAAAAGAGGGGCCAAAAAAGATAACTACAGGTGGGGGACACTAAAATCAAACAGGTGCAGAAATTTAAATACCTGGGAAGCGTTCTAACGGAAGACGTAAAATGCAGTAAGGAGATCCGACGGCGTATTGACATGGCCAAGGATGCATTTCAGAAGCTGGGTAGAGTATTAAGAGACAGGAAAGTTTCTCTAGAAACAAAGAAGTGGGTACTGGATTGCTATGTGATACCTGTCCTTCAATATGGCAGCGAATGCTAGTCAATCTCATCGAAGATGAATAAAAGACATGAAGCAACCAAAATATGGTTCTACAGAAGGATGCTGAGAATACCATGGACAAAACACGCAAGAAACGACGCGATTTTAGAGAGGATGAACACGAAAATAAAACTGATACTTAACATCAGGAAAAGACAGCTGAAGTTTTTTGGGACCTGTAATGAGGAAGGAGGGCTTGGAGAATCTGATGCTCATGGGACGGATATAGAGGAAGAGAGACAAGGGAAAGCGACGCATGACATACTTGATGGACCTGAGCAGATTAATGGAGGAACGGGGATTGAGTGGGATAACAGAGGGGTTATTAAGAGGGACAAGAGATAGGGAGATGTATAAGGCCATGATTGCCTACGTCCTGAAGGGACATGACACTTAGAAGAAGAAGAAGAAGAAGAAGAAGAAGAAGAAGAATTGATACCGTAATTGAATTATTTAATTTATCATTTTAGTTTAATAACGGCATATGGCCATTATATGAAGGTAGAATGTGGTGCGCCAAACATCCGAGCAGACACAATTACATGCATTATATGCAGAGAGCCTGCCTGGAAAGGATGCACCCATTTTGAATTTCACGAGATTCGATTGTTCTACCTTGATGCAATTTAGCAACTAAATCAGAGGAGAACTGACTGTTGGTGTGTAAACAGACACTCTAGAGTTGGGTCACACAGTCAATAGTGAAACGCCATTGAATGAGCTTGTGTTGTCGGTGACCGCTACACATTTTTTCCGTTGAAACTGAAACTTTTTCCTTGAAAAGAATCGAATAATAAAGAAAACCTTCGTGACGAATTCAGTGAAAGAAACCAAGATAAAAGTTTGGAATCGATGCTTCAAACTTGTTCGGTCCATATTTTATGAAAGCCCTTAACAAGTAGAATCCCCGCAAATGTTGAATGCGTGCGTACTGCAACCAAAGAACGTTAGCGAGCGGTCAAATAAAAATTAAAAACATGGACTGGCTATCTCATGTACACAATGCCAAATCATCTCCATTTTCTTCGTGGTCTTTTTTAAGGAGTAAGTTCTACTCAGACAATTTCTTACCCGGAACTGTGTAGAACAGACCTCTGAGAGAAATCTTCTCTGAACACTATAATCTTAATCTAAGACAAGGGTCAGCCGTTATTTAACCTACATAACCTCAAAATATGCATTTCCTGCTTTCTCCTTCCACCTACCTTACAACAATTCTGCGCAATAATACTTTATCTTGAATAAACCCGCAGGTTGATATTCGGGGAGAAAAGTAAAAGAAAAATGAAAATCTGGAGATTCCAAAGAATCTTCGGAAAGTATACAACCAATTTGAATATAACCACTGCTTCGTCTTTGTAGAGTCTGTATATTTTTTTTTTTTTGTTTTTTTTTTTTGGCAAAATATCGCATCATTCAAGTTTTTCTACATTCACATAGTGCAGATTTCTCTTCTGACTTATTTCCAGACGTGAAATTGTTGATAAAAATATTTATAATTACCACTTGTACTTTTTCTGCCAACTTCATTCGTTATTGTACTTTTTCTGTCTACTTCTTCAAATGGTTAAACTTTTTCTCCCAACTTCATTCATCGTTGTACGTTTTTGTCTTCTTCATTGGCTTTTACTGTCTACTTTATTCATCATTTTATTTATGCGTTCTATTTCATTGTTTTACTTTTTCTATTTCATTCGTCATCGTACTTTTTTTTCTACTTCATTTATCATTGTCTTTTTCTGCCCACTTTTTTAATCGTTGTCTTTTTTCTGTCTATTTCATGATTTACTTTTTCTGTTTACTTCATTCAATATTGTACTTTTTGTCTACTTCATTCAGCCATCTATTTTCTCATTTTTTATATTTTCTTTAATCTGTTCATATCTATCTCATTTTTTCTTTTTGCAATCTAAAACATTGGTTGTCATTTTAATTATTTCGTATGTTTTTTATTTCTATTTTTAATGTTTGCAATTTGATATTCTTTGTCTTATTGCGTTGAAATTAATATGTAGAACATTTTTGAATTTCGTATTTTTTCCCACAACATTTTTACATTATCACTGATATCTTACAAGATTCAAGAAGTCAGGACCAAAAAAAAAACAAGTTTAAACATCTGTCTCGCTCTGTTCTCGACCACATGTAAGAAAATTGGATGCATTTAAAAGCGTAGATCAACATTTTTGTTTTCTTTTGCAGCAAAATTCTTCTTTATGAGAGCGGTCGGTGGCTGGCTTTTTTTTTTCTGTGCATTGTAAACTGCGCTGATAATTTTTCCGCGCAGATTCAACTACGCCGGGGTACCTCGACTTGGTGTACTGATTAGCAAGCTTGTTTAGCTAGATCAATTACAATAGTGAGCTCGAACCTCACTAGGTGCCCCATGCATTCGACCTCGCGCTACATACAAGCTACGCTTAGAAAATCACCATTTTCAACTACGCCGGAACACTTCGACGTAGTGCAATGGTTGACAAGTTTGTCACGCTAGATCATGTAAGGCTGAGAAGCAAGTTCGGTCCTCCATGAATGCTCCATACTTTCGGCCTTGTGCCGCATCTAAGCTACGCTTCAGTTACGTCTTCTTTCCATGAATCATATCGCGAATAATCCTTTGAAAAAAAGCCTTCATATGATTAGAATTTACGATATTAATGTATATGTGTTTTTAAAAAGAAGCGTTCCTTAAAGGCTATGACGTGACGTGCGCGACTGGAAATCGCGAGAGCGTCTTTTTATTTAAAAGAAAAAAATTTGGAAACTCCATTTCCATTATTAAATAATTTTAAGGTTGATGGTAGGAGAGAATTGTTTGATATATAGTGCCTCTCATATAGCAGCATGCTTTTGATATTGTGATTTAAATAGTATTCTTGTATTTTCAACCAGAATTTTCCTCAAGGATTCTTGTAAATTATTTTTTAATAGATCTTTTTTTCTTTTTTTTTTTTGCACTTTGGTTAGATAAGTGGATTATAAAACGCCTACTCCAAGAAATGTTTGTATCCAATACAGGTAGCTGTCTTATGACAAGAGACGCAGTCTTGCACTTGGCATTGAAATTCACAAACTATTTTATATTTGATGTGGTTATTTTGATTATAAACAACAAGGTTTGCAGTCCTATATCATATATACTATATTATACATTTTACATGTTTTTTAGAAATTACGGCAGCAATATGGCCTATAATAATTTTACGTATAGCGAATATATATATATATATATATATATATATATATATATATATTAGGATCGTGAATAAACACTTTTCCTTTTCTGCTGTTTAAGCAGCTGTGTGACAAGACGCCGTTCGACGTCTCTCGACTTTAACTCGTATATATATATATATATATATATATATATATATATATATTCCATTTGTAAATGTGTTTGTTTTGTTTTGTTTTGTTTTTTTTTGTTTTGTTTTGTTTTGTTTTGTTTTGTTTTTTGGAACGCTCACGTGGCAGGGAATGTTTGAACGCGCAATTTTTTAAAATTACAATTATTACACTATAATTTCTTGTGATTTTAAATAGTGCGCGTTAAAAAATTCCCCTTCCTACCATTGAGCGTTCAAAAAAAATCACCGTTACGTGAGCGTTCTTATAAAATCGGCAAACGGTAAAATCAGTTATTGAAAATCGCCTGAAAACACCACTCATGGTAAAAACCTAGGTCGTGTAATAACTCATTGACAAATGGAAAATATTCAAAAGTTCTACAATATAATTGTATTGAACACTTTTAATACAAATGTGCACTGGTCTAGTTTTATTATTACCAAAAACTAAGAAATTAAACAATATATATATATATATATATATATATATATATAAGATATAAAATCAGTACTTTCTCGTATGTCTTGACAAAATTGTTCAAATAACTGAGTAACTCAAAATTCTGACAATAATGAACACCTAAATTTTCGAAAGAGAATGAAGAAAAAATATTTTTGGAAGAAATCTAACATTTAAACCATCAGAAGACATTTTCTAGTTTATTTTTTATTAAAAAAAAAATATCGAAATTCTGACGCCTTCTCAAAAAGAACAAAACCAATGACCGGAAACCCTTTCTCCTGTTCTTACTGAAAATTTCACATTTCATGAATTTTGAGCATTTGACAGACTTGAATATTTCTAACTCATATTTCGTTTATTAAAAATTCTTCAAACTTACTTTCCTCGCTTTTCAAAATATCGTTGACTGTGGATTTTGTAATATCATATTTCATGATCTGGATTTTTGAAATTTTCTTGTGTACTATATCACAAACGTTTACTTTCTTCTCAACATATAACACTGTCCTGTTTGATTTGGCTTTAGCATTTTAATTCAAGGCCATTCCAATTTTAAGGAGAAAGATCATAAAGTATAATAAAACCAGATTCTCGTTTTTAAAGATATAACCACGGAATGTCTCGTCAATCAGAAAATACTACTATCGATGTTCATTTAACGTCCTGATAATCAAAGTCCGGATAATCTAATCTAATCTAAACTTATTTATAAATGGAACTTTGTCTGTGTGTGTGTGTGTGTGTGTGTGTGTGTGTGTGTGTGTGTGTGTGTTACCTATAGACTCCGAAACGGCTGAACCGATTTTCTTGAAAATGTACACAGTTGTACTATAAGCGTCTGTGAGTGTTCTTAGCTAGGTTTAGTGTCGATGTACCCCCGATAAATATCGAAACTCAATAATCGAAAAAATCGCGTCATAGAAAGAGTGGTCCGATTTTAATCAAATTTTATATACTCATAGACAAAGACATAAGAAACGATATTCAGAAGTTTCAAGGTTGCAGTTCTTACAATAGTGCAGAAAATCGATAATATATATATAAAAGGCAAGATGTTTGTGTGTGTGTGTCTGTTTATCCCTTATACAAATCCACAACTTTTATCCGATTCTCACCAAACTTCATACAAATATTCTTTAGGCTGAGTCTGAGCTCCAGGACCATGGATTAGTTTTAAAGCTTTCATTACACCCGGGCAACGTCGGGCTATACTGCTAGTCATAAATAATCAAGGGGGTACTATCGTTATCTTTATTATTTCTAAGCTTGTCACAAGGACACGATTTTGAAACGCATAACGAAGATGAGACTCTTTTCAACAATACTAACCTGTAAGATGAGCCTGTTAAACCTTAATGTCCTCGACAATATATTTGTATTTGTGTTGTGTCGTGGCTCGTAACATGTGACATCCGGTCGCCCGGATGTATAAAATACAATGTGCGCTGAGCACGGGGGTGGGTGTTGTCATTATCACGGACTTCGGTAAGTTACGGCGAGAGACTGTAAATATTGTATATACATCTTGGTTGTACCACTCTGTTAATAAAGTAGTTTAGCTAAATTTCTCGGTATATCTCTTCATTCCACGATACAACAATTTGCAATTACAAAGAGGCTATTTTGTCCGTAACTTCTAAATTAATAAATCGTAGAGACTCTTCGATCGATATTTTTAAATGCTGTGGGCCACGTGTATAAGTTCATGCATTCAAACTAAGTAAGATTTTAAAAGTGCTTTTAAATTAAATCTGATGTAAAGATGAACGTTTGCTCGATGTGTTTCGAAGTACGACGTTTTAATATGAAATAATAATAATAATAATAATAATAATAATAATAATAATAATAATAATAATAATAGAAATGCTGCATATTCTTTGAAACAATTCAAGTATTCTATCTTAGCCCCCCCCCCCCCCCCGGCTCGGTTGTGAGAAGGAGGCATATCTAGCACCTTCTGGGTGGTCTGCTTTTTTCCCACTCCTTTTGTCTTGCAAAATCTATGTCTTTGAAAATCTGGAATGAATTGTATTCAAAATGCCTATTCCAAATTTCTTCCCGCTTCTCTCTCTCTCTCTCTCTCTCTCTCTCTCTCTCTCTCTAATATATATATATATATATATATATATATCACTTATTAATCATCTGGAATAAATTTAAGGTCATATTCTCCTTTTCATTCACCACTCCCTCTCTCTCTCTCTCTCTCTCTCTCTCTCTCTCTCTCTCTCTCTCTCTCTCTCTCTCTCTCTCCTTTTTATGAATTTTGTCTCCCTGAATATTTCTTTTTTTATTTACCGTTAATATAAACTCAATCCTAACCTTGTGTAATCTCTCTTTCGAGCTCTCTCTCTTCTCTCTCTCTCTCTCTCTTCTCTCTCTCTCTCTCTCTCTCTCTCTCTCTCTCTCTCTCTCGCTCCCTCTCCATATCTCTGTCTTCCACGTGTTCTTTTTAGTGCTTACTCTTCCTTTCCTTATATTGCTCTTTCTCTAAACATATATATTTGTTTTAAATTTTAGCATATTCCGGAGCAAGGTGTCAAATGTGGGGCACGCAGTTAGGATCGAACGTACTACACTATAATTAAAGTAGCTCACTAATCATTACGTAAAGCTAATGTCTCTTTCGACCAAAATCTCTAAATTATATATTCGATATTCTAATCATGTAGCTAGACTGGAACTCCGACCACTGGTGTCGTACTGGGAATACGCATCTGTTTCCCTCTCCAAGTTACTTATAGGCACGAACGTAAATTAAAATGAAAAAAGATATCAGCATTCTTTTAAGTGGGTTAATTTATAACTGCTATATACAGTGTTTAGAAGCACAACTTGCAGTAAAACTTAAGCTAACAGCCAAAGATAGGTAACCAAATACAGAACAAGGAGTATATTGTTAGCTATTAATAAACACCTGTTTTGCCTGAATATCGCTGAAAATGGTTTCACAGCAAGAGTGCCGGACTTGATTCAAGCACAAACCAACTTAGTTGATTTGTCTGTGCGCACTGTCTACAATATTAAGAAGACCACACAGAAAAGACAACTTACAGAAGCTTAGTAGCGACATGGTCAAGAAAATGGGGGATCAGGATTTAGTTAACGCTCCCAAAACCAAGCAGTACAAAAGACTAAACAACGATCATCCGTAACCTAAGAAGCTGACCTAAAAGTATACACTAAGACTATCAGAATGACCATACATGACAATCTGGGACAACTTCTACCATGCTGAGCTGATAGATCAATTCTTCCCTTCTGCCAATTCTCCGGCTATCTGAACATCACAACACATGGCAGGCAACACGAACGAGAGGCATCGGAACTCCCCAAGAGGACTGTCTGTCCCAGTTTAAAACAGACCAGAACTCAGTCTTAACCATGTCTTTTAATATAAATCTGTGACTGAAAATTCTCAATGTTCTCTTTTGTTGTCACTTAACCCCAAGACATTCTTTTACTTATTTGTTCGTTATTTTCCCTTTTTACATAGAAGGTCCGATTTCAAAGACTACCTACTGGCCATAAAAGACGAAACAATTCAGATCGAGATAAAATCATACTTTCTTCTTCTGAGTGGGCGTCTCAAACATTGTGTCGCTCGATGCTTCACTCTTCATTCATGTGGAACACATTTTTCCACTCTTTGAATACTTCTCATACTCCTCATAATTTGCAAATATCTCATAACTACTGAGTATTCCATGTCAAATTTAAACCAATCACAACGTTGAATGAGTCGGAAATCATCCTCAAACTCACCAGTTGCAAATTATTTTTCTTTACCCCTGAGTATGTTGCCCTCCATGTTGAATGCATCTTTCTTGAACTTTTCTGGATATGGGTTAACTCTCACAACAGACCTCAAGCGGAGTGACTATATAGAATCCATAGCTAAATCCGCTGCTAAGAAAGTCGGTTCTCTGTGTAAGGCCAGGAAGTTTTTCCCGTCTGAAACAATCCTGCATATATATAAATCTACCATCCGCCTGTGCATTGAATACTGCTGCCATATCTGGTCGGGTACTCCTACTATCCACCTAGGTATCCTTGACAAAATCCAACAGAGAATCTGTAATGTGATCAATCTCGACTTGGTAGCTCAGATATAGTCACTTTCTCATAGGCGCAATGTGTCTCTCCCACAAATACTTTCACGGCTTCTGCTACGATGAACTTAGTTCACTGGTGCCCATATATATGAATTTACTCGAGCCACAAGATTAGCAAGTAGGTCCCACTCTTTTACTGTGAAACCAATAAGATGTAAACGCAAATTCTACTCCCACGGCTTCTTTTCTCGCACTTCCCGCCTGTGGAATTCCCTTCCATTTACTTGCTTCCCTGACAGCGACAATCTCCAAGAATTTAAATGTAAAATAAATAGTCATCTCCTATCTCACTAACCTGCATCCTCTCTCTCTCTCTCTCTCTCTCTCTCTCTCTCTCTCTCTCATACTCTTTTCTCTGTCCACTCCACTCTCATCAGTATTCTCATCCTTCTCTTACCCACTTTCTGACACCCTCTGTAACCTGTCACTCTTTCTCATAACTTTCCTCCTATGTAATCCCCTGCAAAACAGTGGCAGTAAAATGCCTTGCTCGGGGCAATATGATTATAGAAAAATCTCTGTTTCAGTTATTTCCCTTTAGTAATTCAACTCTACAAGTTTTTGTTCACTTCTGCTATGGCCAGGTATTGAACTCACAACACTTTGTGTCAAGTCGCCGGATTACTTCAACTGACACTTTTATCCACTGGTTCCATGTGTCCTTGGGCATGACCCATGGAATGTGAACAATCTACTCCACTAAAGTAAATAATGGATTCGGTTTGAAATTTGAACGTATATCACCTGAAGAGGGCCGGTGACTACAACGACCGAAATGTCATGATCATGAAGCTAAAGATGAGGATAACAGTACGAAAAATTTATAATTTGTAAATCTAAACTTATTTATAAATGGAACTTTGTCTCTGTGTGTGTATGTCTGTGTGTGTGTGTGTGTGTGTGTGTGTGTGTGTGTGTGTGTGTGTATCCGTTACCTATAGACTCCGAAACGGCTGAACCGATTTTCTTGAAAATTTACACAGTTGTACTATAAGCGTCTGCGGGTGTTTTTAGCTAGGTTTTGTGCCGAGGTACCCCCGATAAATATCGAAAATCGATAATCGAAAAAATCGGGTTATAGAAGGAGTGGTCCGATTTTAATCAAATTTGATACACTCACAGACAAAGCCATAAGAAACGATATTCAGAAGTTTCAATGTTGCAGTTCTTACAATAGTGCAGAAAATCGATAATATATATATATATATATATATATATATATATATATATATATATATATATAACAGGTAAGATGTTTGTGTGTCTGTATTCTTTTTTCAGCTCTTTTATTTTAGTTTTCGCTTCGGGTTTGGCTCTAAGTAAGGTATAATTGTAGTTCTTAGTTTCAGCCATGATACCATTTAATCAGAGGACTTATTTAACCTTCAAAATTCAGTTTACGACGAAAAAACTTATTTGATATCGATACCAGGAAATCAAAATTTGACTTACATCCATTCATTTTTCTTTCAGTCTACGGTTTCGCTTTAACTGGAAACAACTATTGCTTTTTAGTCTTTCGTGCCAACGTCCAAAGAGTCTGAGCTCCAGGACCATGGATTAGTTTTAAAGCTTCCATTACATCCGAGCAACGCCGGGCTATACTGCTAGTATTTTATAGATTCATTGTAATGGTACTGGTAAATTCTATACTGTAAATATTCGGCTTTCATTAGGCGAACATTTATTACTTACTGTCGGTTGAAATGTATGTAATATTTTTATTAAAACAGTTTTTTTTCAGGAAATTCTCAAGGCCACTAAGTGTTATAACTCTTTCTAATATTGATGGAAATTTCCTTCCAAACTCTGTTTCTAGCTAGTGGAAATGGTTAACATCTTGATTGTATCATTCTTTTCCCTTTTAATTCCATCTGTGACATATTTTGTCCTTGAGGTTGTTGGAATTGTATAAGAAGTGTGGTTTTTGTTATTTGTTAAAGTTCTGAGGCGGGTGGGATTTTCTTTTCGCCAGTCCTGATGAAAAGACGTTTTATTTATTAAGTTTTCTTCTAATTACAAATTTGCTTGAATTTGTTAATTTTTCAGCATTTTGCTTGGAATATACAGACTTTTCTAGAAATATAAAATCTGTCTAAAAAATCACCGTTTACCATTCACTCCGAAAGATCGGATAACAACGTTTCGGCGACTTATTAATGGAAAGAATTTAGTCAGTCAATTGCCATATACGCTTGGGCGATCATTTCTCTTTCGTGACATGACTGGCTAAGCAGAAGATTTTCCCGCTGTAGGTTGCCATGACGTATTGTGGTACACTGTTTGCCAATCAAGGCTCTAATACTCAATCTGTTCTGCCATTCAACCCATAGCTGGAGGGAGCTGAGATGGATTAATATATTTCTCACGGGTGTTTGAGCGTAAGTAAATGAAATCAATTCGACTTGAATTCGAACTCAGATCCCCAATTTCTCATTCCGAGCCGATATTCATTAAACCACAACACACAAATCTACAGAGAATTATACAGCCTAAAATATGAGTACAATAAAGTTGTTAATATGTACAACTATGTACTCGCCATTTGGTACTATTTCTGATTTATAATCTCAGACAAGCAGGTTAGAAATAATTAAATTTATCTAAAATGTTCAAGTATAGTACATCGAGAAGTGCTTAGGTCTAAGGTTTCAACAAAATAAGCTTTTCAACTTTTTATCGTTGTTATAATTCTCTTAATAGACTAGAATGGATGGCAAAAGTATTTTTTCAGTGCGCTCACGTCGTTGCCGAATATGATCTAAATTTAGGTTGATGGTAGGAGAGAATTGTTTGATATATAGTGCCTCTCTTATCGCAACATACTTTTGATATTGTGATTTTTTTTTTTTTTTTAATCATATCACCACAAGCAAGGCGATAACGCCACTGATGCGCAGGGGGCTACGTAAGGGTAAAAAGAATGGAAAAGAGAATGCCGGAAACCACATCCTAAACAGGGAACAAGGGATAGGCCTCTTCACCTGTTCAATAGATGTGGGTGGAGTGTGAACCGGGCGATAGTTTAGTCTATCTACTCCAAGTGAAAAAAAATAAAAGTGAGTGAAAAGATTGGAAAAGAGAAAACCGGAAACTGCATCCTAAACAGGAAACAAGGGATGAGCCTCTTCACCTGTTCAATAGATGTGGGTGGAGTGTGAACCGGGTGATAGTTTAGTCTATCTACTCCAATTTTTTTAGTCTATCTACTCCAATTTAAAGTATTCTTGTATTTTCAACCAGAATTTCCCAAGTTTATTGTGGGTTTATCAGCAATATCGTGGGAAAATTGCTCAAACCTCCTCGGTATTTCTTCTTTTGGAGACGCCTCAGGCGCCGTGTAATGATCTCAGATCCCTCTTGAAGGAGAGGTACTGCCTTGGCAGGGGTATGAAGAAGTCGACAATCAAAAACATTTGGAATTTTCCAGATGAGGAAAATAAATAAATAAAAATAAAAATAAATAAACTCGGTTTTTTTTTTTCGTTTTACTTGAATTTAGGATGTGCGTTGTGGTGCAGTGGATATCGGCTCGAAACGAGAAATTGGGTAGCCGAGTTCGAATTCCAGTTGTGTTCGTTGGATTCACATACACGCAAATACCCATGGGAAAGGTTTTAATCAGTCTCTTCCCTCCGGTTATGGGTTAAATAACAGGATAGATTGGATTCTATAGCCTTTGTTGGCAACCAGTCCACAGCAGAAAGTAATGGCAACCTATTGCGGGAAAATCTTCTACCCAGTCGCTCATGTCTCTTTCGAGACATGATCGCCCAAACGTGTATCACGCATGGCACTTAGCTGGCTGGCTGGCTGGCTGGCTGGCTGGCTGGTTATACTCAAAGTGCATGATAATTTTACGATCGTAGTACCCGAAAACAAAAAGTCAATGTCTTTGCAAAACAAGTAGATATGTTCATATTCATAATATATATATATATATATATATATATATATATATTTAAAGACAGAAAATCTAAACAAGAGCCAACAACCGACCACGGTTTCGCCTAACGGCTCGTCAGGGAAATTGGCCAATTTTCCTGACGAGCCGTTAGGTGAAACTGTGGTCGGTTGTTGGCTCTTACTTCAATTTTCTGTCTTTGTTTGCTTGTATTGAGCGCTTTAGTGTTAGGATTTTCGTCTTGGTTTTGTTTTGTTTTTTTTTTCTTTCTTACGAGTGATTGACTTTTTGTTCATGTACTTCGTTTGTTTCATTTTTTTCCCCCTTATTTTCCCTCCGCGTTTGTTCTCGGTGGGTTATACAAGACGATTTAAATTATAGCTTACTTAATACTAGTTTTACTATTGGTATTGGTTGTTGCTATAGTTAATATATATATATATATATATATATATATATATATATATATATATATATATATATATATATATATAATATCTTCAATCATCTACTTTGGTTGAATGATTAAATTATGAATATAAGTGGTTTTTTACGCACGTGTAGCGAATTTTCTAAAGTAAAATATTTTTTGTATTTGCTTTTGTATATGGCCTCCTCTCTCCCATGTTATTCTTTTATTTATGTATTATTTATTTCCTTGCAACAAACAAAGAATCTATTCTCAAAAAAAATTCTGACCCATTTATTAACGTCTCGCTTTCAGCATGACTAACCATTTCATATTTCTAATTCTAAAATAAAACTGCTTATTTTATTCCCGTTTGCTTCTATTCATTGCTTGCAATTACAACTTTCGTTTGACATATTTTGTTTGTTTGAAAAATAAACAGTTTCCCGCATAGATCTTTACCATTTACGTTAGATATTTGCGATTGAACGTCGATATTAAAGTAGTATTTGTATCCTCCCAGTTAATACGACGTATACACATTGTGTTCACCTATTTTATGTAGATATGAGTTCTAGAGAAATAGATCTGAACAGAGATTAAGATAGATAGATAGATAGATAGATAGATAGATAGATAGATAGATAGATAGATAATGAAAAGATTAAGATAGATAGATAGATAGATAGATAGATAGATAGATAGATAGATAGATAGATAGATAGATAGATAGATAGAATCATCAGCAAAAAGAGGACCTCAAAATGCCAACGACAAGTCGGGGACACTAAAATCAAACAGGTGCGAAATTTAAATACCTGGTAAGCCTTCTGACAAGGATGGAAAGTGTGACACTGAGATCTGAAGGCGGATTGGTATGGCCAAGGACTCATTTCAAAAGCTAAGCTGAGTATTGAGAGACGGGAAGCTTTCGTTGGAAACAAAGAAAAAAGTACTGGACTGTTATGAGACATCTGTCCTCTAATATGGCAGCGAATGTTGGACAATCTTTTCAAAGATGTAGAAGAGACTCGAAACAAAAAATCTGCTTCTGCAGAAGGATGCTGAGGATACTATATACCGAACATGTGAGCAACGACGAGGTTTTGGAAAGGGTGCAAGTATAAAAGAAAACATATACTTGGCATCAGGAAGAGACAACTGAGATTTGAAATGAGGAAAGAGGGCTTGGAGAACCTAATACTCACAGGACAGCTAGAAAAGGAAAGAGGGAAGGAGAAAGCAGCTCGAGACATATTTGATGGGATTGAGCAGGTGGATGGCAGAACAGTGTTTGGGAGAGATACCAAGAGGAAATTTATTAAGATCGACAAGGGTTAGGAGCAAGGCAAAGTCCATGATCGCCTACGACCTGAAAGAACACAGCATATCAAGAGGAGGATGAAGATCAACTTGAGTTATTGTTATTGTTGCCGCTGTTGTTGTTATTGTTGTTTGAAGATGTTTTCTTCTTTGTTTCGAAATATTTATAATGTAATGCAGTGTGGGAGTTAAAATAAGACCACAGGTAAATATTTATGTTTTTTAAATTAATCTCTGATGGAGTGGTGTCAAACCGATCCGACCATCTCGTACAAACACACGTTATTTAT
>JBBBDQ010000868.1:3480000-3582500 GCA_037127315.1 Ascarosepion bandense | reverse complement strand
TCCTGGACTACTACTCTTCATTCAAGTCTGTATCCTTACGTTAATACACTTATTTTCTATATCAATTACTGGTCGTTGCTCATTTATTTGTACGGGTCCCATTCCCGGGATCCACAACAGTATATAAAAAAAGTGTTCAGTGATGAAGCAGTTTTTATCTTCGTACAAACGATGACTGTTTGAGTGTGCGACGTATAGCTATAGCGAAGTTATTCAGAGTTTATTCGACCACGGTACACAGATCTAGAGAAGAGTACCATAAGTTACAGTCTTTAATCGTCTTTGGTGCTTGTGAAGGGAATGTTGAACAGTCCCATCTACGCCTAGAACGTTTGTTCGAACTATCCTCTTGCTATTTCTGATCAGGAAGGCGTTGTGCTGTTCCGGCAGCATAATTCGTGTGCATATAATGCTGAGGGAATACTTCCGTATTCCCTCAGCGTAAAAATCTTTGAACTGATGTCTCATCCAATCGCTCACAGCAATTTTGACTTCATCGCCACTTTCAAACTTTGTGCCTCGCGTGAACGCTTTCATGGGACCAAACAGGTGAAAGTCTGAAGGGGTAAAATCTGGGCTGTAAGGGGGGGTGAAGAAGCAGTTCCCAGCCCAGCTCGTTGATTCTCGTCATGAACACCACGAGGAAGTTTTAAGGAAAATGGGAACTATAAAAAAAAATTATATCTTTAATCATTAAAATAAACAACTGAATGATCTAGGGAACATAATGGGGAAAGAGGGCTTGCATAATTTAACGCTCAAGTCAAGAGAATCAAGGAAAAGTGTGAGTGACCTAGTTTACGAACACGTATGAATGAGTGGCAGAACAAATACAAAGAAGGGTAGTTGGGGGAAAACAATATCTATAAAAACAAGACAGGAAATTATAGAGAGCCACTTTGAAAGGAAACGAAATATTCTGAGTGTTAAAATTTTATCTTCATCTTCATATATATATATATATATATATATATATATATATATATATAGTTGCGTGCATAAAGATCAGAACGATGTTAAGAAAAACGTTAAATATGAAATAACTTTTTATCTTAAATCTTCAAAGAACATTTTATCAAGGAAGAAAAGTATATAAACGTAAATTATATAATTCCAAATTATAAAGCTCAATAAACTTATTTTGATAAAGTTATGAGAATAATTATATAACATTCGTAAAAATAGCTGATAAAAAACATCAGAACGATTAAATAAATCCATAAAATTTAATAATTATTTTGCGTTATTGAAAATTTTTAGAGTAAGAATATAAAATCGGATATTTTACACCGGCTCTTGTATTGTAAACATGGCGAAAAAATCTGTGACGTCATTGCAACTTAGAAAACTGATAGTCATGTGACGTAATGAAAATAAACTCTCGATTGAGAATATTTCAAAGTGTGTGGGGAAATCTAAAAGTGTTATTCATAATATTTTAAGAACACTTGAGGAAACTGAATCATGTGACGCCAAGAAACCCCCTAGCAGGCCTAGGAAAACTACTGCAAGGGAAGACAGAGGGGTTGGTAAAGAATCAGAAAAGGATCGATTTGCGACAGCTCTAAAAGAGCTAATACTAACCTTAGCATTAAAATATCAAGGTACACTATTTCTCGAAGACTTAATGAAATAAATCTGAACAGTCAAGTAGCCTCTACAAAGCCTTCAGTCAGTTAAGTGCCATACGTGAAACACGCTTGGGCGATCATGTCTCGAAAGAAACATGACTGACTGGGCAGAAGATTATCCCGCAGGAGGTTGCCATTGCTTTCTGCGGTAGACTGGTTGCCAGCCAAGGCTATAGAACCCAATCTGTCTAGTTATTTAACCCATAACTGGAAGGAAGAGATGGATTAGTACCTTTCCCAATGGTATTTGCGCGTAAGTGAATACAATGAATTCAGCTGGAATTCGAACTCGGCTCTCCGATTTCTTGTTCCGAGTCGATATCCACTGGACCACCATCCCTACTTACATTTCTAAAAAGAATCAAATGAGCCGATTGAAATTTGCCACTGAAAATTTTATATGGACAGAAGAACAATGGGATTGTGTTCATTTCAGCAATGAGTCTAAGTTTAACCTGTTTTGTTGTGACTGGAGAAGATTCGTTTGACGGAGTTTTATGGAACGATATTTGCCTCAGTGTACTAAAAGCTTGGAGCAGGAAGTGTGATAGTGTTCGGCATGATTTCATCGATGGTACGGGACCTCTTGTTAGGCTACACGTTAAAATTAACGCACTGTATACAAAGAGATATTGAAGAAACATGTACTTAATTTGAGAACTGCAATTAATCTACTTGTATTTATGCATGATAACGCGCCATGTCACACAGCGAGGTCTGCTAAGACATTTCTTTCTGAGGAGGATGTTACTATTATGAAGTGGCCTAATCAAAACCCAGACATGAATCCTATTGAGAATGTTTGGAAATTACTAAACGAATGATCTAAGGAAAAGAATCCAACAAGCGTTGAAGAACTATGGACTAATTTGAAAGAATGGGAGAAAATGTCCGTTAATGCATGAAAGATATTAATTCGCTCATGTATGAAAAGATGTCAAGCTGTTATTAAAGGTAAAGGTTTACACATCAAGTACTAATGAATTATGAACGTTATTTTCATTTGGAAATTATGTGTCCATTATGATAGTATGGCTTTGTTAATTGTTATGATCATCTATTTTTTTAATGTTATGTAATTATTCTTATAACTTTATCAAAATAAGTTTATTAACCTTTATACTTTGGAATTATATAATTTACATTTCACACTCCACCCACGTCTATTGAACAGGTGAAGAAGCTCATTCCTTGTTCCCTGTTTAGGATGTGGTTTCCGGCTTTCTCTTTTCCAATCTTTTCACTCTTACGTAGCCCCCTGCACATCAGTGGCATTACCGCCTTGCTCGGAGTGATATGATTAAAAAAATATACTTATTTTTTTTTTTGATAAAATGTTCTGTGAAGCTTCAAAATAAAAAGTTATTTCACATTTAGACTTTTCTTAACGTCGTTCTAATTTTTATGCTCACTATATATATATATATATATATATATATATATATATATATATATATGTATATATATATTCTATTTGTAAACGAGTTTTTTACGCGACCTAGGTTTCTACCATGAGTGGTGTCTTCAGGCGATTTTCAATAACTGATTTTACTGTTTACTGTTTTTTTAAGAACGCTTACGTAACGGTGTTTCTCTTAAACGCTCACGTGGCAGGGAATTTTTTTTTCTGAACGCGCAATTTTTAAAATTACAAGAAATTATAACGTTTTCATACAATCATGGATGAAAATGTTATAATTTTTTGTAATTTTAAAAATTGCGCGTTCAAAAATTCCCTTTGGTTCCATACTAAAAAATACCTCTTCGGTTCATACAACCATGGATGAAGACGTTATAATTTCTTGTAATTTTAGAAATTGCGCGTTCAAAAATTCCCTGCCACGTGAGCGTTCAAAAAAAAAATACCGTTATGTGAACGTTCTTAACAAAAGGTAAACGGTAAAATCAGTTATTGAAAGTTTGCCTGAAGTGTCTACTCACTGTAGAAACCTGGGGCGTGTAATAATTCGTTTCCAAATAGAAATTATTCAAAAGTTCTACAATATAATTGCATTGAACACTTTTTAATACAAATGTATTAATTTGTCTAATTTTCTGGTCTAATTTTCTGGTCTAATTTTATTTTAATTATAATATCACCAAAAACTAAGTCATTAAGCAATGAATGAATGAATCAATATATATATATATATATATATATATATATATATATATATATATAACACAGTATACATCCAGGTAAATTCCGATAGAGACGAACTCAAGAGAATTCGATGTTAAATTCATTTATCTAATTTAACAGAGTAACATAATTTATGAAAGATTTTAGATTATTATAATGAGTTATACATATTTCACCGCGTCCTGATATTATTTTCGCGTCAGACCCAAATGGTACAACAGTTGGTCCTCAAAAATATCCCCTCCAAAAAAAGGATACAAAAGGATAAATATTTATTGAGCTTCACCATCGTTGAAATGTGGCCTCCCTTTGTCTCTTGTACAAATACTTTCATGGATTCTGCTCGGATGAGCTTAAGTCACTGATGCCTCCTCAACAGGTGTTTACCCGTGCAACCAGACTGGTAACTGGGTCCCATCCATTCACAGTCAAGTTAGCCAAATGCAGACAACAATTCTACTCCTGCAACTTCTTCTCTCGCACTTCCCGCCTGTGGAACTCACTCCCGTATTCTTGCTTTCCTGACGGCTACAACCTGCAGAAATTTAAATGCAAAGTCAATACTCATCTATTAACCACTGGCCTCTAGCTCTCTCCCCTCCCCTGTATAACCTTCCCTTTCTCCACCTATGTATCTGTCATCGCACCTGCTTTCTCGGCTTTCTATTGTTCCTTTCTAACTAGTTTGTACTCCTCACTCTTTTATAATTAATCTTGTTACATTTATGTAACCCCCTGCACATCAGTGGCGTTTCCGCCTTGCTCGGGGTGAAATGATTAAAAAAATAAAAAAAATAAAAAAATAACGCTTTCTCATATAGGAATGCTCAGTTTATATATATATATATATATATATATATATATATATATATATATATAAACTCAGTTTATATATGCTCAGTTTATATATAAAATATATTTATATTTATATATATATATATAAACTTTATATATATATAAAATATATAGTTTATATATATATATATATATATATATATATATATATATATATATAAACTCAGTTTATATATGCTCAGTTTATATATAAAATATATTTATATTTATATATATAGGAAAGAATATTAATAAAAAGTTTTGAATTTAAAAATGTACTTTTTTGAACAGTATTTGTTTATTTTTATTATATTTTATATTTCAGACCGCCCTCGGTTCCTTCATCATATATATAAACTATATATATATATAAAATATATAGTTTATATATATATATATATATATATATATATATATATATATATGAGACAGCGTTATGCTCAGGAAATATTTATCCTTTAGTAAAACTGTGATTAAGTCAAGAAAAGTAACGGTTACAATTAAAAGATGCATAAATCATACATGTGCCGCCTCCTTCCCTTTCTCAAAGCAAAAACAGTTGACGCCATCTGCTGACAAAACATATCAGACTTTTACTCTTCTTATAGACTTGCAGTTTGCAGACGATTATAATACGTGATATATGATGTCCTCAAACTGGTTAGGAGGGAAGTTCATCCTTGCACCGGAGAGTTTTCAAACGGCGCGAATATAAAAAGTACACTCTCGTCACGCAGAAAATTACTGTATTGCACTTATTGCCAAATGTATGGACTTTTTTTTTCTGTTTTTAATTATAAACAATTATTTTTCTTTTTTCACAATGAAATAATTCTCTTTCTCAATATATTGTATTTGAGATAGATAGATAGATAGATAGATAGATAGATAGATAGATAGATAGATAGATAGATAGATAGAAAAATTCTCTTTTTCAATATATTGTCTTTGAGATAGATAGATAGATAGATAGATAGATAGATAGGTAGATAGATAGATAGATAGATAGAAAAATTCTCTTTTTCAATATATTGTCTTTTAGATAGATAGATAGATAGATAGATAGATAGATAGATAGATAGATAGATAGATCTCTTTTTCAATATAAAAATTGTCTTTTTGAAGATAGATTAGATTTGAGATAGATAGATAGATAGATAGATAGATAGATAGATAGATAGATAGATAGAAAAATTCTTCTTTTTCAATATATTGTCTTTGAGATAGATAGATAGATAGATAGATAGATAGATAGATAGATAGATAGATAGATAGATAGTCTTTTTCAATATATTGTCTTTGAGATAGATAGATAGATAGATAGATAGATAGATAGATAGATAGATAGATAGATAGATAGATAGATAGATAGAAAAATTCTCTTTTTCAATATATTGTCTTATAGATAGATAGATAGATAGATAGATAGATAGATAGATAGATAGATAGATAGAAAAATAGAAAAATTCTCTTTTTCAATATATTGTCTTTGAGATAGATAGATAGATAGATAGATAGATAGATAGATAGATAGATAGATAGATAGATAGATGTCGTATATATCACTACTTCAGTAAGATCACTTGAGGAAAGAAATTCGTAGTTACTGTACCTATCGCTACAAACATGAATGAAAACATATTCAAAGTTTAAACTCGATTATTATGTGCAATGATTTACATTTATTCAGGTTTATTCTCTGTATTTTTAATCTTGAGTAAATCGTATTCAGAATGTATTCCAAAGCGAGCGGTGAATGCTAGGCAATCTCCTCACTGATGAAGAAGAGACTTTAATCGATAGGGATGCGGTTCTACCTATGAATGCCATGGACACCACGAGGAAGTTTTAAGGAAAATAAGTATTATAAAAAAACTATATCTATAATTTTAAAAAAAGGCAAACAGTGAGTAACCTAGTTACCTGTGAGAAGTATTGGAGCAATGGTTTGTTTGTTTTTTGTTATTTTGTAAAGTTTTGTAATTTTGTAATTTGCTGTTTGCACCGATATTGTCGTCATTTGCAGAACTCGTTGCCGAGTATTGGAGTGATCATCTACATTTTTTCTGTGTGAAATTAGTCTGATCTTGGATCTGAAGAGACGTCCACCGCCACCGCATGTTAGGGTTCAGGGGATGGAAAGCTCTGGCTTTTCTTTGGACTCTCTTTGTATCTTTCATTTGTCTTCTGGGTTTTCGAAGGATGTTGCTTTTTCGTGAACTACTCCCAATTGACCAGATCGATTTCTGTCCACGTGGTCTCTTGCCAGATGTGAACCCCGTGAAGAGAATTTATTTCGGTAGGTAGTTGTTTGGCATTCGGGCAAAGTGTCTGGTCCATCGAAGTTGGTAGTGCGTCAGGATGGTTTTCGAAGGATGTTGCTTTTTCGTGAACTACTCCCAATTGACCAGATCGATTTCTGTCCACGTGGTCTCTTGCCAGATGTGAACCCCGTGAAGAGAATTTATTTCGGTAGGTAGTTGTTTGGCATTCGGGCAAAGTGTCTGGTCCATCGAAGTTGGTAGAGCGTCAGGATGGTTTTCGAAGGATATTGCTTTTTCGTGAACTACTCCCAATTGACCAGATCGATTTCTGTCCACGTGGTCTCTTGCCAGATGTGAACCCCGTGAAGAGAATTTATTTCGGTAGGTAGTTGTTTGGCATTCGGGCAAAGTGTCTGGTCCATCGAAGTTGGTAGAGCGTCAGGATGGTTTTCGAAGGATGTTGCTTTTTCGTAAACTACTCCCAATTGACCAGATCGATTTCTGTCCACGTGGTCTCTTGCCAGATGTGAACCCCGTGAAGAGAATTTATTTCGGTAGGTAGTTGTTTGGCATTCGGGCAAAGTGTCTGGTCCATCGAAGTTGGTAGAGCGTCAGGATGGTTTTCGAAGGATGTTGCTTTTTCGTGAACTACTCCCAATTGACCAGATCGATTTCTGTCCACGTGGTCTCTTGCCAGATGTGAACCCCGTGAAGAGAATTTATTTCGGTAGGTAGTTGTTTGGCATTCGAGCAAAGTGTCTGGTCCATCGAAGTTGGTAGAGCGTCAGGATGGTTTTCGAAGGATGTTGCTTTTTCGTGAACTACTCCCAATTGACCAGATCGATTTCTGTCCACGTGGTCTCTTGCCAGATGTGAACCCCGTGAAGAGAATTTATTTCGGTAGGTAGTTGTTTGGCATTCGGGCAAAGTGTCTGGTCCATCGAAGTTGGTAGAGCGTCAGGATGGTTTTCGAAGGATGTTGCTTTTTCGTGAACTACTCCCAATTGACCAGATCGATTTCTGTCCACGTGGTCTCTTGCCAGATGTGAACCCCGTGAAGAGAATTTATTTCGGTAGGTAGTTGTTTGGCATTCGGGCAAAGTGTCTGGTCCATCGAAGTTGGTAGAGCGTCAGGATGGTTTTCGAAGGATGTTGCTTTTTCGTGAACTACTCCCAATTGACCAGATCGATTTCTGTCCACGTGGTCTCTTGCCAGATGTGAACCCCGTGAAGAGAATTTATTTCGGTAGGTAGTTGTTTGGCATTCGGGCAAAGTGTCTGGTCCATCGAAGTTGGTAGAGCGTCAGGATGGTTTTCGAAGGATGTTGCTTTTTCGTGAACTACTCCCAATTGACCAGATCGATTTCTGTCCACGTGGTCTCTTGCCAGATGTGAACCCCGTGAAGAGAATTTATTTCGGTAGGTAGTTGTTTGGCATTCGGGCAAAGTGTCTGGTCCATCGAAGTTGGTAGAGCGTCAGGATGGTTTTTGCGCAGAGAACTGTGTTGTTCGTTATCCGGTTTCTTCCAACGTGTTCCACAGGATTTGATGAGTTAGGGTTACAACAACTCGGTAGACCATGAGCTTCGTGGTTTGTATTACTCCAGGAGTACCGAAAACTCTTCTGAATAGCTTCCAGTATGTTACGTGGACGAGATTAATTCAGTTATCGTCGTCTTTTATCGATATGTAAGTACATAAATAAATCTGAATGCAAGATCATGATATTAATGTAACAATGAACAATTTATAAATAACAACGGATGTACGAAATAAACCTCGATTATAATAAAGACCGCTGTTTATATATATAACAGGTGTTTACTCGTGCAACCAGACTGGCAACTGGGTCCCACCCATTCACAGTCAGGTTAGCTAAATGCAGACGACAATTCTACTCCTGCAGCTTCTTCTCTCGCACTTCCCGCCTGTGGAACTCGCTCCCGTATTCTTGCTTTCCTGACGGCTACAACCTCCAGAAATTTAAATGCAAAGTCAATACTCATCTACTAACCACTGGACTCTAGCTCTCTCCCCACCCCTGTATAACCTTCCCTTTCTCTCCACCTATGTATCTGTCATCGCACCTGCTTTCTCAGCTTTCTATTGTTCCTTTCTAACTAGTTTGTACTCCTCACTCTTTTCTAATTAATCTTTTTACATTTATGTAGTCCCCTGCACATCAGTGGCGTTTCCGCCTTGCTCGGGGTGAAATGATTGATATATATATATATATATATATATATATATATATATACATGTGTGTGTGTGTAAAAATGTCTAACTTTTGTTTTTTGTATCTTGATTATATATATATATATATATATATAAAGTTAACTAGAAAAAGGAAAAAAGAAAAAAAACATTTTAAAAGAAGAAAAAAGAGAAAGAAAAGGAGAAGAAAAAATAAGGGGAAAGGGGTTTAACTTAACGTATTAGATCTTACCTTCACGCAGCGTCTTTCTCTTAGATTAACAAATATCAATATTACTACGATTTCTATCCATCGCCAACAAGAAAATAAAAAGATATTTTCCATCGTTGTATCTTTTACTTGAACTGAGAATACAATCATCGAAAAATATAGAACCTGAACAACTACATGACTTAAGAAAAACAATCAAAGAGCAGAGAAGAATATGCATTAAATCTTTTAATATCCGGACAAGTTATCATTTACGCCAGTTAGAATGAAATGATTGAAGCTTGATCCTGATATTTATTTTGTAATATTTACAAAAATGTGGCACATGGTCGAAAAGTGGGGTGGGTACAGGGTCGTCTTCCGTAACTATCCTATACCTAGCTAATCACATTCACGACCCAATCACTCATTACAATTTCTTTATTCACCACATGAATTCATCCGTCACCTCCTAATCTTTCACGCACCACAGTACCACATATTTGCAAAGGACACCTAAAAAAGAGAAAACAAACCCATGAGGTAAAAATGCTAATATGCACAATAATACAAAAATATATTTTAAAGACTTAATGATAATGAAATAAAAAGCGGGGGGTGACATACCCAAAACGAACTAAAATATAACAAAATATCAAAACTAAAATAAACAAACGCTAGTAAGACCTTTCCACCCACAAAATCAGAGTGGCTACTATATTCCGCCGAACGGTGAAATCAAATAGCACGGTCACTAAGGGAAGGGGGATAAAATAAACAATGGAATTGGAAAATCAAAGACTGACCCAGTCAAGATTAAAAAAATGGGGTAATTGAAGCTTGATCCTCGATATCAAGAAATATTGCTTCTGGTTATATTTGGATGTACGACCTACTGAGAATTATGTGTCCCATAATTTTTAACATGGAAGAGGTCAAAGGTAAAAACGAACTGACTAGATATTTCAAATCTGAAACTTGTCTATTTTCCTGAAATCAAAACGGTTAGATTTTTCTCTCATAATCTAGAGTGTTAGAACAAAACTGAAATACAACATATGCAAAATAAGACAAGGTCACTTTAACCTGTCAAATCCACAATGGAAAATTGGATACTACAAATAATTTGCACTATCAAGCAGAAATTGTTATCTACAAATTAGGTCTGTGTTTTACTTGTTGGTCTGGAACAGCAAAGGTCGATAAATGAAACCTGCAGGCTAAATTCTGTCGCCCTTGATAATGTATCTCGTCCGCGGGCCATATGGAATATGTTATTATTCTGAGATGTTTATTTTATTTTTTTATTTAATTATTAAGTATAATTTTTCAAAATATGATTGCCATGCAGTCCAATGACATGAAGAACAAGAATAAAAAGTGAAAGTTAATAACTTTTATAAAGTCTTACCAAAAGAAAGATATAGTATTTTAAAATCCAACAATTAGTTTCATTGTTTGTTATAACATTTTTGTGAGAAAAAGATTTTTAGCTTACTAAAATTCAATTGAACAATATTTTACTAATTCATTTTTGAAATGTGTAATTGACTAAATGTTATGACAGGCACAATGTTTTAAACAAATAACCCTCGAGCCGTGATCCCATTGGGGTATCTGTGATATCAGTTATTGTTCGATCTTGTTGAATAAGTGCTTCAATACCTGATCCAAAAGTGGAAAACATGACCATAAAATGAGAGTAAGGCATATATAACCAACTCCTATACCAATTACACCACCATCTCGAAGGGACATTAATTACGTGTCTTTAGAGCTTATATTTAATGTATAGTCTTGTCATCGGATAACTGTCTTCTTCTTGGCTTGGCTTCGTGAACGAAGATTTATGAAGGGGGCTGTCCACGCCGACTGCAGGCACACTGATGGCTGACTAGGCAAGTCCATCCGCGTTGACTGCAGTTAAATTTCTGGTTTGGTATGGCTGCTGAGGCTTCCCGGCGTTTCTTCTTCAGTTCGGCCCTGCAGGAGTTCTGAAAGGTGGAGATGGTCTGGTGAACGGTGCGGCGCCAAGCCTAACGGTGAGCAACAAATATCGACTACTGGTGGTGTTCTATGTGGCAGATACTGAGGAACTTCTTGAGGGAGTCTTTATACATTTTCTTTGGTGCCCCTCTGCCCCGGTGGCCAGTGGAGAGTTCGCTATATTGGGCAGGTGATGGTTTCCTATTCTGGAGATGTGCCCTGACCAGCGTAGCTGTGGCTTCAGCAACATGGCCTCAATGCTGGGGATTTCCGGCTGTTCGAGGGCCTCAACGTTGGTGACGTAATCACTTCATTGAATGTTGAGGATGATGCGGAGACAGTGCTGATGTTCAAGAAGTCGTAGGTGATGACGGTAGGTTACCCATGACTGAGAGCCGTACAGCATGGTGGTTAGTACGTCGGCTGTATAGACGTTGATCTTAGTTGCCCTTCTTCAGATGTTTACTGTGCCAAAAGTTTGCCTTGGCCAGTCTGCTGTCTATTTCCCTGTCGAGCTTGGCATCCGATGTTATGGTGCACCCCAGGTGTGTGAGCTGATGAACTGCTTTTAGCTCAGTTTCACCGATGGTGATGTGGAGAGGCTGGTGAAGGATTTCCGTTTTCTTCAAGCTGCAAAGCTGGACGTTAGGCATTGCAGGTCCTTTTTTGGTGTGGGCGTCGCAAAGAGGAGGTCATGAAACAGCTGCTCAGGTGATTTTGTGTAGGCCTGTGGTCTCCTAAGGTTAAACAGGCTGCCGTAAAGATGGTAGCGGACGTACACAGCATCATCATCGTCAAGTTCTTCTGTAGGCTGTTTGAGCATCATGCTGAAAAAGATACTGAACAGAGTCGGTGCCAAGGTACAAACCTGTTTCACACCATATAATATTATATTCATAACAATCGGATGACTGTAAGACATATAGAACCAACTCTAATATCAATTACGCCACCGTCCCGAAAGTCATTTGTGGTGTGTTTTGGAACCTATGTTTAGTAACTAGTCTTATATTCAGGACCATCAGATAACAGTAAGATATGAGTAACCAACACCGATATTCATTACGTCACCGACATCTCATCATCGGGTATCCATTGAATGAGTGAATGGACACCTGATGATGATGAGACGGTACTTGGCCGAAATATTGTGTCTATAATAACATCTATTTCAACTGAGATAAGAACAATAATTCGAAATAAATCTCTATTATAATAAAGACCGTTGTTTATTTATATATGTGTGTGTGTTTGTGTGTGTGAGTGTGTGTAAAAATATCTAACTTTTGTTTTTTGTTTCTTGATTATATATATATATATATATATATATATATAATCAAGATACAAAAAACAAACGTTAGATATATAGTTTCTTGATTATATATATATATATATATATATATATATATATATAATCAAGAAACAAAAAACAAAAGTTAGATATATTGTTTCTTGATTATATATATATATATATATATATATATAATCAAGATACAAAAAACAAACGTTAGATATATTGTTTCTTGATTATATATATATATATATATATATATATATATATATATATATATATATATATAATCAAAAAAGAAACAAAAAACAAAAGTTAGATATTATTATAAATCCATTGGTAATAATATATTTCATGAAACAAAAACAAAGTTAGATATTATTACAAATCCATTAGTAATAATATATTTCGCGGCTCCCACCGCTCGTCAAACCAATTCATACAACAATGAATGTTTCAAATTTATCCAGACGAAGTCAAGTTAACTAGAAAAAGGAAAAAAGAAAAAAAAATTAAAAAAGAAGAGAAAAGAGAAAGAAAAGAGGAATAAAAGAATAAGGGGAAAGGGGGTTTAACTTAACGTATAAGACCTTAGCTTCGCGCAGCGTCTTTGACCTAGATTAACAAAAAAAAACTTCGTTAATGAAAAACATTAATTTTTACCTGAGCTGCCAGATGTTTGTTTTAAATGTTTGACATTGAAATTTAAAATTTAAAAATTAGGGGTTGAATTTACGCTAGAAAAATTGTTAGTTTTTATATTTAATTTTAATCGTAATAATAATAATAGTGGTATATTATTATATTTGTAGTATTAATAACGTGGTAGTAAGGAAATTAAAATCTAGAAACCTAAAATTACTAATAATTAAAAAATTTAGAAAATTTAAAAAATAATTTAAAAAAATAATGAAAAACTAAAAACTTTAGAGATAAATAAATAAATAAAAATAAAAAAAAACCTAATAGAAAAATTAATAATAATAATAATCGATGGTGACATGCATCTGGATTAAAGTCTGAAGGCTTTATTCTTGCAGCGCAAGAACTAAGAACTTTCAGGCAAATATTATACATAAATGAAGGTTCGGTGATAAATACCAAGAAACAATAGATCATCTAATCTCAGGATGTTATGTCAGTCAGTTAAGTGCCATGCGCAATACACGCTTTGGGCGATCATGTCTCGAAAGAGACATGACTGACTGGGCAGAAGATTATCCCGCAGTAGGTTGCCATTGCTTTCTGCGGTAGACTGGTTGCCGACCAAGGCTATAGAACCCAATCTGTCCTATTATTTAACCCATAACTGGAGGGAAGAGACGGATTAATACCTTTCCCAAGGGTATTTGCGCGTAAGTGAATGCAAGGAATTCAACTGGAATTCGAACTCGGTTCCTCCGATTTCTTATTCCGAGCCGATATCCACTGCGCCACAACGCACATCCGGATGTTATGTACTTTCCTCAAATGAATTTAAAAATCGTCACGATAGAGTGTGGCAATATTTGCATTGGACAATATGCAAACACTATGGAAAATATGTAAACAAGCACTGGTATGAACATCACCCAGCATCGGTTACAGAAATAGAAGATGTCACCATTCTATGGGATGATACTATCTATACAGACAGAACAATTGAAGCAAATAGGCCGGACATTATTGTTAAAAAACAGAAAGAAAAGCTTGCCTATTAATTGATATGGATCGTCCAGCGGATTGTAACATAGCAATCAAGGAATTTGAAAAACTGTCAAAGTATAAAGACCTGGAAATTGAAATAAAAAAAATGTGGAAATTGAAAACAAGAGTTGTGCCAGTGATAGTAGGTGCACTTGGAATGATGAAAAAAGGAACAAAACAACACATTGAAAGAATCCCTGGAACCCCAGCTTAAGAGATATACAAAAAATTGTCTTGTTAAGTACAGCCCACACACTAAGGAGAACTTTGTCAGTGTAACGCTATGGATGTTAAGAAAGATAGAAAAAACATGAAATGGAGCCATAACAACACACCACGACCTGCCTTAGGTTTTCCCCGCAGACTTGGTTGGTCGTGTGACCATAGTAGAAATCGGAATAAGATGAAAAATGACAACATAATAATAATGCTAATAATAATTTTTTAATAAAATCTTTTTTTCATTTTTTTTTTTTTTTTTTTTTTTTTTTTTTTTTTTTTTTTTTTTTTTTTATTTTTTTTATTTTTTTTTTTTGCCAGGAAGTTAGCCATTACAATACGAGTAGGTGATAAATGTAATAACCTTCAAAATTTGAGTGAAAGCAATCGACTATTATTCGATTAACTGATTTTTCTATTTCGTTATTTCGAATAATTTGAATATACTTTTATCTTTTTTGGTTTAATTTTTCTTTATCATCACGCTGCCGTTGGATATATTCTTCGTTCTTCAAATTGGGAGATTTCTTAACAATCTCGTTCGGTTGATTAAGCAAAAACAAAAGGATGAGGATAGTCGCAAAAGTGTTTTGAATGAGTAAAATAATTTATTTCAAAAACTTTAACAATTTAAAATATTACTTTTGTTGCTATTTTTTAAAATTCCAGGTTGTAAAACCGTATGAAGGAGAGAATGTAATCAGTTTGATGTCAAATGAGAGGAAAAAGTTTAGTATGTTTCTAGACATGATCCACGAGGCTGAACTTGCCGAAGAACTAATCCAATCGAATCCACTCACTATTTTTGCCCCAACTAATCGTGCCATTCGGAAAATGACGCCAGGTGTGAGAAACAAACTAAGGAATAAAGAAACTCTTCAAAGTAAGAACTACTCTTTTTTTATTTCGATTTTCATTTTTGTTTTTCCTCCTATTTTTCTTCTTTTTTTTCTATTATTGTTTGCTTTTTTCTTTTTACTTCCTTTATTCTTTTTATTAATTATTTTTTTTACTTTTTTTCGTTTCTGTTTTTCTTCTTTTTTTTCTTATTCTTTCATTCTTCTTTTTGCTTTTTCTATTTATTTTTTCTTTTCTTTCATTTTTAACTTTTGTTTCCTTTTTCTCTTTCTCGATTTCTTTTTCTTCTTTGGTTTTTCTTTGGTTTTTTCTTTTTCTTTCTTTTTTAACGTTTAATTTTATAGCTTTTTCTTTTTCATTTTCACTTTTTATTTCTTCTTTCTTTCTTTCTTTTTATATATGTTTATTCTTTTATTTTATTATTACTTTTTTTTGTCGTTACAAGATTTACAACCACAGTCTATTTGAATACTGCTGCCAAAATTGCAATTAATGCCCATAGGTTATTTATTAGAGAATGGCAGCTATGACGTTATTTCTTTTTTGGTAATTTTTTTTTTATTTTGACCATTTCCTCGGCCCTCTAGAGGACTCTGATCTTCCTCAATAGCTTTCAGAAATCAAGTGGGTAACGGGCCTTACCAAGCCACACTGGGCTATGACTGGTTGACAGGGAGACTGAATTCAGTGTTTTCCTTTTCCAAGATTTGTTGCTGTACCAAGGCTAAATAGCCTAGTCTACTTTACTTTTATACCTATAGTTGAAAGTTACTCTTCATTTTTCATCCAATATTTATTGTCGTAGATCTCAGTATTTTTCTTTATTTCTAACAATTTAGCCTTTGAAAATCACTTAATTTTGGCAAATATTTAAGTGTTTTTCTGGGTGTACTTAGTAAATACACACCCACACATACGCACACACATACACAAAGTCATTATATAATTTAAAAACTAGTTATTTCCGCAACCTAGGTTTCAAACTTTCGGTATCTTCAGGTGAATTACAATAACTGATATTCCAACGTTTTCAAACGTACAACAGGAGTTTTTACAAACACGCAACTGGAATTTTTAAACAACTGAAAATTTCAAAATTAGGTAGAAGTTATTTAAGGATCTTAAACCCTTTCATTCAGATTTGTATGATCCTAGGATGTATTTTTGAGTGTGATTAGATATGTGATATATATATATATATATATATATATATATATATATATATATATATATATATAACTGTGAATTTATCTTTGAACACGTCTCGAAAAACCTACCGAGTATAAACGCGGAGGGGAAAAAATGTAAACAAAAAAGAAACGAACTAAGCAATTGAACATGAGTCAAAGTACTAGTGTCGAAGGAAAAAAGCCCGAGACGAGAAACCTAACACGTAAAGTGCTCAGTACAATAGCAGAGCAAATAAATAAGTAGCTAACCTAGAGCCAACTGACGACGATCCATTTGGTGAAACCTTGGTAGGTCAGTCGGCTCTAGGTTAACTACTTACTTATAAATATATATATATATATATATATATATATATATATATATATATATATATTGTAATAGTTGTTACAATGGTTTATAAAAACATAGTATCACTACACAAAAATTCTCATGTTTCAGAGCATCAGTGCTCTTCTTCAGGTGACTTTAAAACATCTGCCCTTTATGCCTGAATGAAAAGCTGCACATTCTAAGGTATCCCAACAATGGGGAATTATTGAACCGTAGGGATGAATTAGCAGTTTAATCAACCAAAAGGTATTAGTCATAACTCGTGCTCTAATATAAAAATCAACTTACAGTTAAAATTATTTACCTATTTGAAAAATTATGTGTCCCCTCTAGATATTTCATTCAGATAAAATAATCCTCTCCAAACGTTAATTAATATTCATGGTTCATCCACAAAATAAAAAAAATGATATTATATGAATAAAATAAAATAAACCCATACAACACTAAAAAGTCACTCTATTTCATCCACTCATAGATAGTAGTCAAATAAAAAGTGTCTACCCATTTTAAAAATCTAACATCCCACTAAAAGAATTACCTAGACAAAACTAAAAAGTGATCCTGTTCCAAAACTAAACTACCTCGCCCCCCTCTCCTAACCCAAAACTGTATCTCTATGGTTACAAACTACCGAGGGACCAGCTTAGACATACTAAATTCCCATCCCACACATCACTTACATATGACGTTTCCAAAAATAAATCGTTTCCACTATTTATTTTCAGTTCCACAAAGTCACCCGAAGAAGAGCACTGATGCTCTGAAACATGAGAATTTTTGTGTAGTGATACTATGTTTTTATAAACCATTGTAACAACTATTACAATATTAAGTTCTACTTTGTATCGAGCACTCTTTATAAACGTAAATGCTTGAAGAGTGGGATTAAAATCTACGTGTTCTGTCACTTTCTTACACTATATATATATATATATATATATATATATATATATATATATATATATATATATATATATATATAAAACCAATATTAGTTTTCAATCTTCTCTCGGGCCAAAGAGTATAACCTAACATACTTTTCTTTTATTTAATTTCCCATTGTTGATCTGATATACCAATTTTTGCCTCATATATATATATATATATATATATATATATATATATATATATATATATATATATATATATTATACTGTAATGGTTGTTACAATGTTTTTAAATTCATAGTATCACTACACAAAAATATTTCATGTTTCGAAACCAGCCCATTATGTTTTTGGCTTCTTCCTCAGGTGACTTTTTAGAAATGAGAATTATCTAGTTGAAAAGCCAGTTTATTTGTGTTGGATTTGTTATTTTTGGGTGTTAGAGGGGTTGGTCTGTATTTTGAGTTCTGTGGACCTTTTTAAGGTCTTAGGGTTAAGTGTTTGTTTTTGGCAGAGTTATAGGTTAATCTATTAATCTTGAGAGGGCTGATGCTGCTGGCGCTTTGCGTGTTGTTATTTGGTTTAGGGGTTGGTAGGTGTTTTTTTTTCTTTTGGGGTTGGTTTCTCCTTAATTTAATGTATGTTATTTTGTATTATTCTATTATTCTCGTGGGTAGGTTTATTTGGAAGTCTGTTGTTGAGAATAATAAACCCAACAAGACCAGAAATTGGAAAAATCAGTAAAAAGATCCTCGAACGAATTAATGAACAGATAAAACAAAAACACGGATTACTCCAATGGTCAAACACCACTGACGTCATAAATTGGTTCAACAACATCAAAGAAAAAAACAACTGTTCTTTGATCCAATTTGACATAGTGGATTACTACCCGTCAATCACTAAGGACCTCTTTACCTTAGCACTAGAATTTGCCACATACTACACAGACCTAACAAAGGAGGAATATAATATCATTATGGCGGCCAAGACATCTGTTCTTATCCACAACCAAGAGCAACATTAATATATAGTGAACATAGAACGTTTAAGTTATTAACAAATTGGAATTAAACAAAGAGAATTAAATCAAAGAGACAAGTCCATTTTTAACGTGCGGATGGCCGCAGACGGTGACAAAATGGTGGCGGTGTGGTTCCTGGTCCGATCACAGGCATAGGAGGATGTTAGTAGAGATATCAAAATTTATTTTATTGTAGCTAGGTTTAAGCTGTTTGATGCAGATAGCTTCTAGGATTTTGAGTTTTCGTATATTATCTTCTTGTTTAAGTATACATGTATTTTCAACGAGTGTTTTTCTGAGAAGTGTGTGTTGATAACCGTGTTGTTTTAAATGTCGGAATATGTTTGAATTGTCACTTAAGTGTAACGTAAGACGCCGTGAGAGCGAGTTGGTAGTATGGCCAATGTAGATATTGTTTAGTTTGTTAGAGATACATTCTCGAAAGCGGCATTTGAATTTATAAACTACATTGGTTCTTTTGCAAATCGCTAACGGTGGGGGAGGAGTCGTTGTGGAACGAATGAATCGGATGTAGTGGATTTAAATGTTCTATGTTCACTATATATTAATGTTCCTTCTTTGATAATAGCTTATGTAAGCCGAAAGCTCAGACCTGATAAAAAAAATCAACAATTACTGTGATTTCTTGTCGTGTTTTAATGATAGCACCATCAAGCTTATCAGACTATACGAAAGGATCCTACACAAAATAAATAGACAAAACTTGTCTATATTATTCAATGAAACCTGTATTAATATATATATATATATATATATATATATATATATATATATATATATATATATATATATATACAGGGGTGTAAAAGAAGTCAGTAAAAAAGGATCTAGGACATGGAGAAGATGTCTCAAGGTTTAGGGAAGGTCTTTTGTGTTGACATTGGGAAGATCCTTCTTGAATATTTGCAGAAAACCTTCTTGTAATGTTGCTCCAAGTGTATCCATTTTTGTGTAGTGATACTATGTTTTTATAAACCATTGTAACAACTATTACAATATAAAGCTCTACTTTGTATCGAGCACTCTTTATAAACGCAAATACTTGAAGAGTGGGTTTAAAATCTACGTGTTCTGTCACTTTCTTACACTATATATATATATATATATATATATATATATATATACATACATACATATAGCATCGATAAAACCAATATTAGTCTTCAATCTTCTCTCGGGCCAAAGAATATAATCTAACATATTTTTCTTTTATTTAATTTCCCATTGTTGATCTGATATACCAATTTTTGCTACATATATATATATGGGGTGTAAGAGGGGTCAGTAAAAAAGGCTCTAGAGCATGGAGAAGATGTCTCAAGGTTAAGGAAAGTCTTTTGTGTTGACCTTCGGAAGATCCTTCTTGAATATTTGCAGAAATCCTTCTCGTAATGTTGCTCCAAGTGTATCCCTTTCTCTGGTGTGATTTTCTTCTTAAACACTTACTCCTCTTCTATCGTACATGATCTATTGAATGGACATAACATTAATTAATTTCTTTAATAGAAAGAAAACGATTAAAAGTAAATATAATAACTCCGGGAGTTTTATTCTCATGCTAAATGTTATTTGGGTTTGTATCAATGTTTCTTTCGTCGACGCCAAATGTCACATCTTAACCCTCTGTTGTGTTTCAGTTGTTCTTAAACTTAAATTCCTCCAGATGACAAGCATGGCGAAGAATGTGCAGTGAAAGCACGTTTATTTTCTTCTGTTGCTACTTTTGTTTGTTTCTCTGATGTCAAAAAATAAAAATAAATATCGCCAACTGATTAAATATATGTTAGTTAAGAATATAAACGAAAGGGTCAATGGTTGAAAATGTAAGAGTTCACCGCTATCCATATTCCAAAAATCATCTCACAAGTACGAATAAAATTAGACAAGGTAAGAGAAGAGAAGACAACATGTAGATGTTTATATGTGATTATTTAGTAAGTTGCATCAAATTTGACAGAAGACGATAAGGCTTGGTCTTCAATTGCGCTAATGACCCAAGTAAAACAAAATTAGTTGTCGTTCATGGAATACAGAATTAAAAGATGTCTTTGAATACTCGAACGCTGAGAACAAACGAAACAATTAAACGAAACTTATATATATATATATATATATATATATATATATATATATATATATATATATATATATATATATTATGGACTCTCCCCATCGATTTCGATGTATGAGGGTCAAACCTTAGTAAGACATCCACACAAAGAATTGTTTAAAGTGGTGAAGGCTTGTGAAGCACCATTCACACTTTTTGGAACTGCTGATAACAAACAATCGGTGCAGAAATCTGCCACGGATCGCATATATATATATATATATATATATATGTTAATGAAAAATATTTGATAGAAAGGTTGTTTCCCAACTATACATTAATTATATATACAATGTATACTTGCGAAGCGACCTTTCTAGAAAACATCTTTCATTAAATACGGCCGACAGAAAGATTTAATTAATTTTTCATTAAGTTGTCCAGCTTTGCTTTTTAATTTCCGTTTTGTTGGATGTAAGCAATATAAAAAATTGTCCACAACTTTTATCGTCCCAATCGCTTCATTTAATGAAAGATATATATATATATGTGTGTGTGTGTGTGTGTGTGTGTGTGTGTGTATATATATATATATATAGTGTGTGTGTGTGTGTGTGTGTGTGTGTGTGTGCGTGAAAATTATCTGCTGCCCCGACAAAATATATATATATATATATATATATATATATATATATATATAGTATCGAGGCAGCAGAAGCAGATAATTTTCTAAACATATATTGTTAAATATAACAGACAATCAATGTCTATTTTGTTTAATAATATATATATATATATATATATATATATATATATATATATATCAAGCACAAAAAAATAAAAGAGTTGACAATCGCATAATGGCGATGACGTTAGATCTTGAGATGGGGTCCCAGATGACACTTGTAATTTCTACGCGCCAACCATGTCATATCCTAAGCAAAAAATTAATACGTTTTATGAAAAAATGCGCTCCGTTATCTCGAAAGTTCTTATTCGCAGTCAACTTCTCTTAGGTGATTTCAATGCACAAGTTGGGAGGGACCGTCTTACATAACCTGGTGTCATTGGCCCGCATGGAGTAGGTAAAATAAATTCAAATGTTTTTCGGCTTATTTGCAAGAATTTTGACCTTTTATCAACAACACTATCTTTCAACAGCCGATTCATAACAAATCAACATGGTTGCTCCCTAAATCCAAAAACTGACATCAGATTGGTCATGTCATAACTAAGAAGCGAGACATGCCTTATTTACACGACACATCACGGCACAACATGACTTTCAGATTGCTCTCTTTTCTCTGTTCAACTCTCTCGTAAAAGATGTTTGGCTGGCTCAAATATACCCTAGCAAATCAATGTCCTGGCTTTGAAAACAGAAAGGTAAGAGAAATAGTTGTTTGTGGCACTCGATTCCAGTTTGGATTATGTTGAAGTGAGTGATAACGTAGAAACATCGTGGACGTCCCTAAAAGATACTATTTACTCCTCATCTATTTTAGCCCTTGGAAGCACCAGGACTGATGTGATGAAAATAGAACTGAGATCAAGGTCATGATCAACCAGATGCATATAGCGTACAAGCAATAAATCATCCCCTGTTAAAAGGCTCACTTTTAAGAAGCGCAAGGATTTGGTCCAAAAGTTTCTACCACAAATGAATGCCTCTCGGTGGTCTTCTTGTTACTTCTAGGGACCAACAGAATATAATTGAACTTGAAAAGAATTTATTCCTGTCGAAAAAAAAACGCAATTATTTGAATCGAATCAAAAATACAGAAAAATAATTTAAAAAAAGTATTGTTTCAAAAACGACTGGTCCAAATGTCTAAGGCAAATTAAAGCTTCTCGGCAGAATCTCTATTCATCTCTCTCTTAAAAGATGTGTGGCCGGCTCAAATATACCCAACCAAATCAATGTCCCGGCTTTGAAAACAGAAACGTAAGAGAAAGTGTTGTTTGTGGTACTCAACTCCTGTTTGGATTCTGTTGAAGTGATTGATAATGTAGAAACACCGTGGACGTCTCTAAAAGATACTATTTACTCCTCATCTATTTTAGTCCTTGGAAGCACCAGGACTGATACGATGAAAATAAAACTGAGATCAAGGTCATGACCAACCAGACGCATATAGCGTACAAGCAATGGCTCAATGATAAATCATCCTCTGTTAAAAGGATCGCTTACAAGAAACGCAAGGGTTTGGTCCAAAAGTCTTAAGACAAATGAATGAGTTCTGAGTCTATGATGATCTAAATCATGTGTCAGTCAGTCAGTTAAGTGAAATACGTGATACGCGCTTGGGCGATCATGTCTCTTTCGAGACATGACTGACTGGGCAGAAGACAACCTACTGCGGGAAAACGTTCTGCTCAGTCAGTAATGTCTCTTTCGAGACATGATCGTCCCAAGCGTGTATCACGTATGGCACTTGACTGACTGATCCTATCGCTTAAGTTTATTGTGTCTTGCTCAACAGAGGGAAAATAAATGATAATAAATCATTCATGATTTCAAACTTTTATGCGTTACCATTTAATCAATATTAAATTAATATATTAAATTGACATATTTAAAATTTTGAATCGCATTTATTTTCTTTCTTAACAGAATTCGTATCTCATCACGTGACTCGAAAAATCATTTGCGGCGATGCGATTGTCATTTCGTGTGGTCTCACCAATATGAACGGATATCGTTTAAAAGTGTCCTGTACTCCAGAAGGTCATTTTGTCGCAAACTCTAAGCTAATAGAGCACGACATGGTGGCAGACAATGGAATCGTCCACGCCATAGACACCGTTCTTTTACCCGATGCAGGTCTGTATGAGAAACAAGAAATGGCAACTTCCAAGAAGTGGCATTTTGAATTAAGTTTTTTTTTGTTTTTTGTTTTTTGTTTTGTTTTTGTTTTTGTTTTTTATTCCTTGCTTTGTTTTTGTGTGCTTTTCGTTTGTTTGTTTGTTTGTTTGTTTGTTTGTTTGTTTGTTTGTTTGGGAAAGTGTGGGTTACTCAACTTGGCTTCCTGAAAAGGTCCATTAGGCAGTGCTTTCTAAGTCTATAAAAGGGCAAACATTTCCTTCTCTTTCTCTTTTTCTTAATGCTCCCATGTGTAGTCGAAGGTAGATAAATAATGGCGCAGACGGGTAACGTTGGCTTCTTTTGTTCACTGACTATTGAACTCTCGTACACACGCACGTACACACACGCTTGTTTGCCACACACACTCGCACACACACACACACACACACACACACACACACGCTTGTTTCACACAATACAGACACACGCTTGCTTCACACACATACACGCACACACACAGACAAGCACATCCATATGGGTAGTTTTAATTTTTTTTCCTTTAAATCCAATTGTGTACAATTTTTTCTGAGGAATATCAAGCAATTATTGTTTGCATTGATTGCCATGTTTTTCTGTCTTTGTTTTTTTTACTCGGACTCATATGAATCCGCCAAATATTGTTTGTAGATCAAATGTTTTTGGAGACGTTAAATGCCCACACCTCGCATCATAAGTGTTGATTCCGGCAAATTTACACCATTTTTCCACTAGGTTATCCTTTAATTTTCCTCAAAAGTTTGTGGCATTCAGTTAAGAGTTTTAAACTCTGGGTGTTTGTTCTGTTGCCATGATTAAAAAACATGTTCTTTTGGTTGGTAGGACCGAAACTTTAATTTCAATGACTTCTTGCAGTATTCGAAAATAAAAACAACAAAGATAATCTATAGAAGAACTGATTCCCGCTTAATCCTTTGACATGTAACATTGGATAAAAAAAAAAAAAAGTATGAGTTGCAAAATTGAATGGGGATTTGTTTGCCTTCGATATGTGGTCACGTGACACTGTACTAATTGAAAAGCACATTAGTATCAAAGCAGTGCCAGACTCAAAAACACCCTTTGTCTCTCAAACATCCGCACGTCGAACATGAACCTGCTTTTGAACAGGGGTATAAGTTCATCGCTAGTCTTCTGCTTAGGATTAGGCTTTCCGGTTCCTCCTAAAGTTTGCTTCCACACAATACTTTTAACGTCTCTGACTGAACTCAGAAATGTGATTCACTAATCAAATCTTAACATCTCCAAATATAGAGTTGGCCGTTATCTTTCCTGCATACCCAAGAACTTCCCTTCTTACTCTTTCTTACACTCATACAGCCCCACGAAGTAACCCCCTACCTTGAGTGGCTCTTGGGCTTGTATCGAGTGAACATCAGTAAAAAAAACAAACGACAAATGACATCAAGTGCCATAAGGTCGAATCTAATTTCTGTACTCTAATTTCTCCCAATATTTGTCTCACTTCCCCTTACACACACACACACACATACACACACACTCACTTTAAAATATTGGGTGTCAGTGGTATTAAATGATGGTATGTTTAGTAACGATTTGTTTTCGTTTCCTGTCCTTTATATTTCAGTTTTTCTCTTTGAACTTCCTTGGGCATGATTATGACGAACTTCTCAATCGAAATGCGTTTTAATATATAAATATTTTAGGAAGTACATTGTGGTGCAGTTGATGTCGACTCTTGCATATATCTCCCATTTTCACTATTGTGTAAAGTAGGTATCTCCATTAAATCGCTAAAAAACAGCATAGCATGAATAAAAAAAAAGCCCAAAACTTGATAAAAACTAACATTTCCATCAAAACGTTTATAATATTATTAAGAGGAAAGCTCAAAGTAATTTTTATTTATTTTTAAGAAATCTTTTAATTCCTTCTAACATGTTCGAATTCTTGGTAGAAAATTTTGTTTTGATTTGAGTTAGCGAATAACCAAAACGTTACGACTGTTTACAATGGAAAACGTAATGATTACAACACCCACTTTTTTTTCAGTGACAAACAAATTAATTTGGAAATTCTGGCAAAAATCAAATAATTGCCGGATTTAAATGAAACTTTCACAAATGAAGGAAATTATTTTTTAAATTATTATTTTTTAAACATTTTAGTAAAAATATATTTTTTACCTCTGCTACCCCCTCCACGTAAATCCATGAAATTTTAATAAATTTCAATTTGCTGCAATCTATAATTTTATTAGTTAAATGCAGGACACATCTATTTTTTTTTATTTTAGATTTTGAAACCATATCCGAAAATCTGCTCCGAAGAGTAAAATAAAAAATGCTATTTGATAAGCTTTTAATTGCTTGAATAAATAATGAAAATTAAGGACATTATAGTCTGAAGAAAAAGATTTTCGATAAGTAATGAAATTTTTAAAAAGTTGAGTTCATTATTTTATATATTTGTTATTATAATAATTTATAAAGTTTAAATATATTTTTTAAGTCTTTAAAGAACTCTTGCGGCTAGATTTTTTAGTTAAGAATTGATGATTATATTGCCTATCGAAAATTGAAAAGTTTAATAAAAATCGCTCTGCGGCCAAATTTTTTAAATAATTTAAACTTTTTTGTATGTGTAAATATGTTCATTTTTATTAAGTACGATATTCCATAGGGGTCATAACAAATTTTCATATTTCCCTTACATGGAAAACCACAGAAAACAGTACTTTCATTCTGACTCAAATGTGTTTCACCGCCATACTTCGCACTCTTGACAGCTTCCGGTTGTCATTAAATCATACCTTACCTCCGATAACACTGATATAAGAGAACTACCGTAGTTACGAAAACATTTTATCGTACATTCCAGGCAGTAAGCAAGTACTACTTGTTTTAAATCAGATAAAGGTAAGTTTCAATTTAAAAAATGACTAAAATAACGTGTCATAGAAGTATATTTTATTTTTGCAAGATTTTTAAAACAGAAATTTGGTTACCGTTTACGAAATGTGTCGATAGATCAAAAATGGCAGTAAATTTAATTTTTTTTTAATCAGAAAAATTCTAGATTGCAATCAATATAATTTCGTTTTAAAATACACCAGTGTATTTTGCTTACTGGAATTACTAAATTTAATCTATTGGCTTTCAATTAAAGCTAATTTTAAAGCTTGAAGATAACTTATTTATTTTCAAAATTTCAATTTCAATTTAGGTATCGAAAATGATTGGAGGGACCTGGTGTAAAGGAGAATTTGTTTACTTTTTTGACTCTATATGTAACACTCTATTAATGCATTGTGATTTTTTCCTTATAAAACTGGTTAATATGTCGGTAATTGACCTAACAACAATATACACACACACACACACATACAAACACACACACACACACACACACATATATATATATATATATATATATATATAACATCCTCATACAAGCCTGTTTCGCTGTATCACAGATATATATTTCATTTTTAAACAAGTTATTATGCAACTCAGGTTTCTACCATCTGGTGTATTTAAAAACACCAGATAATAGAAATCTGGGTTGCGTAATAACTCGTTTAAATGTGAAAATTATTCAAAAGTTTTACAATATAATTGCATTGAACACTTTTTAATACAATTGTGTACTGGTCTAATTTAATTATGACTAAAACTAAGTAATTAAATAATTATCTATCTATCTATCTATCTATCTCTATATATATATTCTTTTTACAGTGAAGAACATGGTGGACTTAGCGAATGATCTGAAACTTCACAAATTCCTAAATATTTCCAAAGACGCAGGTATGACCGAAACCCTGAAGAAAGAAGAGGACTTCACCCTTTTCGCCCCAACAGACGATGCGTTTAATTGTAAGTTATGTTTGTTTGTTTGTTTGTTTGTTTGTTTGTTTGTTTGTTTGTTTCTTTGTTTGTTTTTAATGATGTCCTCTGCTTTGAGGGCACCTCGGCGTGGTGTAATGGTTAGCAAGCTCGTCTCGCTTGAATCATTATAACTGACTAGTGAGATCGATCCTCACTGTGTACTCCCTACTTTCGACCTTGTGTCACGTCTAAGCTACGCTTAGAAACTCACATTCCTCCAGGTTTTGGGGTTGGGAGAAGGGCTAACAACCTTGCTCCATAAAAAAAAACAGTTTGTTACGGAAACAGCAAAAACGCTGCCCTACACACCATTGGGTGTAAAGGAAACGTTTATTTTTATTTTTTCTCTACTTTGACCATTATAACTGATTATCATGTGCCAGATTATTTCTTTCTTCTTTAATAAATGCTTATATTTTCTCTAAATATACCAACTTCATCACGACAATCACAACATTTAATATTCTTATCATTATTATCTTTTATCACATGGTTTAAGTTTTTAAGGACTGGGTATATTAAGTTTCAAGTAACAATAAGAGCAGACAGATGGCACATTTCTCAAAATATGCACAGTGCCAAAAATAACCGATTTTTTAATGACTCCAAGTTGGAATGTTATACACAACTGGTCAAGGAAGCTACACATTATTATTATTATTATTATGTCATTTTTCATCATATTTCGATTTCTGCTTTGGTCTCACTACCAACCAAGTCTGCGAGGAGACCTAAGGCAGGTAGTGGCGTGTTGTTATGGCTCCATTTCATGTTTTTCTATCTTCCCTATCATCCTCAGCATTACATAGATAAAGTTTTCCTTAGTGTGTGGGCTGTACTTAATAAGACAATTTTTTGTATGTCTCTTAAGCTGGGGTTTCCAGGGATTCTTTCAATGTGTTGTTTTGTTCCATTTTTTATCATTCCAAGTGCACCTACTATCACTGGCACAACTCTTGTTTTCAATTTCCACATTTTTTCTATTTCAATTTCCAGGTCTTTATATTTTGACAGTTTTTCAAATTCCTTGATTGCTATGTTACAATCCGCTGGACAAGCCATATCAATTAATAGACAAGTTTTCTCCTTCTGGTTTTTAACAATAATGTCTGGCCTGTTTGCTTCAATTTTTCTGTCTGTGTAGATGGTGTAATCCCATAGAATGGTTACATCTTCTATTTCTGTAACCGGTGCTGGATAATGTTCATACCAGTGTTTGTTTACAGCTTTTCCATAATGTTTGCACATTGTCCAATGTAAATATTGCCCAACTCTATCGTGGCGATTTTTATATTCGTTTGGGGCAAGCACAGAACAGCCTGAGATTAGATGGTCTATTGTTTCTTGATGTTTATCACAAAACCTGCATTTTGGATCCATATTATTATGCATAATATTTGCCTGAAAGTTTCTCGTGAAAAGACTTTGGTCTTGTGCTGCAAGTATAAATCCTTCAGTTTCAGACTTTAATCCAGATGCACGTAACCATCGATGAGTATTAACTTTGTCAACATTGGATTTATTGGCACGTACTGGATATTGGCCATGCAGAGGTTTGTCTTGCCAGCGCTGTTTCATCTTTTCAAGAGCTTTATCTTTGGCTTTCATTTTCATATTTTTTGCCGCAATAGTTGGTTCTTGGCTTCTGTTTTGCTTTTCTACAGAATCTACTAACTGTAAATCTTGTTTGAATTTACTGCCTTCTTTTATTATTGAATATTTTTTCTTTCTTTCTTCATGTTGCCTTACTAATTGTATCATCCAGTCCTTTGTTGTTTCTATGTATGTTAGTAAGCCAATAGTTGTTGTCTTGTATGACAATTCTAGCTGAATAAGACCCCTTCCACCTTCTTTACGGGGTATGTATAGACGGTCTACATCAGCATTTGGATGATGCATCTTATGCTTAGAAAGAAGCTTTCTTGTTTTAGCATCCATTCGTCTGATGTCGTTTAGAGTCCAGTTTAAGATGTTGAAGCTATATTGGACAACTGGGATTGCAAGGCTATTAATGGCCATAACTCTGTTCTGTGAATTTAATTCAGTTTTTAATATCATTCGTAGCCTTCTATAGTACTCTTTACGCACTATTTCTTTCATTCTTTTATGGTGAATGTTTTCGCTCTCATTTACACCTAGGTATTTATAAGCTTCTTCTGGTTTTAATTCTTTTATTGTTACAGCAGGGTCTAGGCTAATTGAGGATGTTTCTTGTATTGATCCACGTAAAACTGTAGCTTTAGCACATTTATTCAAATTAAATTTCATTCCAATGTCTTCGCTGAAGCATTTTACAGTTTGCAGAAGACCTTCCAGTTCATTATCATTCTTAGCATATAACTTCAAGTCATCCATGTAAAATAGATGGCTTATTTTCTTTTGGCCTATTTTATAACCACATTCTGTCTTATTAAGTTGACTGGTTAGTGCTATTAATGATATGCAGAATAGTAAGGGAGATAAAGAATCACCTTGAAATATACCTCTTTTGATGTTTATTTCATCAGACTTATAGGTTCCATTTATATGATTGAGGTAAAGGGTTGTTTTCCATATAGACATGCACTCTTTGATGAAATTGATGATGACGGGCGATATCTTGTATATTTATTATTATTATTATTATTATTATTATTATTATTATTATTATTATTTTGTCATTTTTCATTATATTTCAATTTATGTTATGGTCGCACTACCTACCAAGTCTGTGGTAAGACAAGGCAGGTCGTGGTGTGTTGTTATGGCTCCATTTCATGTTTTTTCTATCTCCCCTAACATCCCTAGCGTTACATAGACAAAGTTCTCCTTAGTGTGTGGGCTGTACTTAACAAGACAATTTTTTGTATATCTCTTAAGCTGGGGTTTTCAGGGATTTTTTCAATGTGTTCTTTTGTTCCATTTTTATCATTCCAAGTGCACCTACTATCACTGGCACAACTCTTGTTTTCAATTTCCACATTTTTTCTATTTCAATTTCCAGGTTTTTATACTTTGACAGTTTTTCAAATTCCTTGGTTGCTATGTTAAAATCCGCTGGACAAGCCATATCAATTAATAGACAAGTTTTTTCTTTCTGTTTTTTAACAATAATGTCCGGCCTATTCGCTTCAATTTTTCTGTCTGTGTAGATGGTATAATCCTATAGAATGGTGGTATCTTCTATTTCTGTAACCGGTGCTAGGTGATGTTCATACCAGTGTTTGTTTACATATTTTCCATAGTGTTTGCACATTGTCCAATGTAAATATTTGCCCCAATCCATCGTGACGATTTTATATTCGTTAGGGGCAAGTACAGAACATCCTGAGATTAGATGGTCTATTGTTTATTGGTATTTATCATAGAACCTTCATTTTGGATCCACATTATTAAGTATAATATTTTCCTGAAGGTTCCTAGTGAAAAGACTTTGGTCTTACGCTGCAAGAATAAAGCCTTCAGACTCAGACTTTAATCCAGATGCACGTAACCATCGATGAGTATTAACTTTATCAACATTGGATTTATTAGCACGTTCTGGATATTGGCCATGCAGAGGTTTGTCTTGCAAGCGTTCTTTTATCTGTTCAAGAGCTTTATCTTTGGTTTTCATTTTCATATTCTTTGCCGCAATAGTTGGTTCTTGGCTTCTGTTTTGCTTTTTTACAGAATCTACTAAATGTAAATCTTGTTTGTATTTACTGCTTTCTTTTATTATTGAATATTTTTTTTTATTTCGTTCTTCGTGTTGCTTGACAAATTGTATCATCCAGTCCTTTGTTGTTTTTATGTATGTTAGTAAGCCAATAGTTGTTGTCTTGTATGACAATTCTAGCTGAATAAGACCTCTTCCACCTTCTTTACAGGGTATGTATAGACGGTCTACATCAGCCTTGAGATGATGCATCTTATGCTTAGAAAGAAGCTTTCTTGTTTTAGAATCCATTCGCTTGATGTCGTTTAGAGTCCAGTTTAAGATGTTGAAACTATATTGGACAACTGGGATTGCAAGGCTATTAATGACCATCATTCTGTTCTGAGAATTCAATTCAGTTTTTAATATCATTCGTAGCCTTCTATAGTACTCTTTACGCACTATTTCCTTCATTTTTTATCGTGAATTTTTTCACTCTCATTTACACCTAGGTATTTATAAGCTTCTTCTGGCTTTAATTCTTTTATTGTTACAACAGCTAATTGAGAATGTTTGTTGTAGTGATCCACGTAAAACTGTAGCTTTAGCACATTTATTCAAATTGAATTTCATTCCAATGTCTTCATTGAAGCATTTTACAGTTTGCAGAAGACCTTCCATCTCGTTATCATTCTTAGCATACAACTTTAAGTCAACCATGTAAAATAGATGGCTTATTTTCTTTTGGCCTATTTTATAACCACATTCTGCCTTGTTAAGTTGGCTGATTAGTGCTATTAGTGATATGCAGAATAGTAAAGGAGACAAAAATTCACCTTGAAATATACCTCTTTTGATGTTTATTTCACCAGACTTATAGGTTCCATTTATATGATTGAGGTAAAGGATTGTTTTCCATATCGACATGCATTGTTTGATGAAATTGATGATGACGGGTGATATCTTGTATATATTTAAAGTCTTCAAGATCCAGAAATGTGGTACACTATCGAATGCCTTACGATAATCTATCCAGGCAGTACTAAGATTTTTCTTTGCATTGTAGCAGTTTCCAGGATCATTCTGTTAATAAGCAATTGGTCTTTACATCCGTAACAGCCACGTTTACATGCTTTTGTTTAAGCGGTAATATGTCATTTCTTTCCAAGAAGAAATATGTCTGTTTTATTAAAATAGATGTTAATAGTTTGTATGTTGGCGGAAGACATGTAATTGGTCTGTAGTTTTTCGGGTTGTTTGTGTCACTATCCTTGGGTAGAAGAAATGTAATTCCTTTGGTCATCCATGCAGGAATTTTAGTGGGATCGTTAACCATTTCTTGAAAATCTTTGGCTAGTTTTTTAATAAATATAGCCAAAAGTTAGGAATTTTATCTATACCTGGATATTTCCAATTTTGTCTTTTTTTCAGTGCACATTTAACATCCTCTTCTGTGATTCCAGCCCATGTCTGTTCTGGTTTATTTTTCATTCGTTCTATCTCTTGTGCAATCCAATCTACTTCTTTGTTATGTTCTTTAAGGCAAGCCCATATTGTTCCCAGAACTGTATAACTTCTTCCATTTTGGGAGAGAGACTGTCACTTCAATTCTTTTTTTACCTATTCCCCAGTAAAATTTTCTTTGCATCGGTCTGGAAAATCTTGTTTTGTCTGTAGAATCTTGATCTTTTCTCATAGCGTCTTATCCTTTGAGCCTTCAGTTGTATTGTTTGCTTTAATTTTTCCTTAGTTGATAGGACTTCATTTTCATTTCTAAAGTTGTATTTTCTTTCGACTCTTCTGCCTTTTCTAGTTCTTACATTTATTCCTCTTGTCAGTTCATCGAATACTGATAGTTCACTTCTAAGTTGTTCGATTTCTTTTTCTATTTTTCTTTTTCAAGATGGATCTTCATGTCTGCGAGACTGCCTTGTTTTTAAATTGATGTTCAATTTTTTTGTTGCTGCTATTGCTGATGCATATATTGTTTCATTGAGATTTATATGAGTGTCTTCTTTATCCAAAATTAATTTGAGTGCTGCATTGTAGAGCTTAATAGTTTCGAAGTTATGCTTTGTTGGTTGTAATTTTGGGAGCTGTTCTCGTTCCTCCATTGCAATCTTTTGTATTTGACTTATATGGTTCTTCATTTCTTCTTTGGCTTCTTGTATACTGTTCTTGTTTTCCGTAACATATTTCTGTTCAATGTATTCTGAATTCTCAGATCACACCTTTCCAGCACTTCTAAACTTACAGCATTATCTTCACAGTGATTTGTGTGTATCACGGTTTCTACATTATGACCTGTGGCTTGTTTGATGTTACTACTTTTTATTTCTGATTCCGGTTCCTTTTCATATTTTATTGATTCGTCTCTTCTGGATGCAATTCTTTTTATCTCATTAAGTTCAGCTTCTGTCAATTGGTTATTTTGCATGATGTATCTTCGTACATTGGCTAATTTGTTTTCGTCACTGTACTTTCTATTTGGTTGTCCAACCTTTTCTCGCCAAATGTTATTTTGAGGTTTAAGTAACGCTTCATGAAATGCACTCATAACGACTTTGTACTCCTTACGAGACCTTTTTTTTTTCTTTAAATATACGGTTATAGATCTAGATGGATAATTTTCATGGACATCATTAGGATTATCCTGGTTGTGGGGACATGAAGATTCATTCTTTGTGTAGGAGTTTGTTCCTATGGCAGATTTTTCGACCTCAGGTAGGTTCCCTCCTGAAGGACGGGCTCCCTGTTTATCCACTGGAAAAGCCATATTGGACTTTTTATTTCTATTTGAATTTCTCATATTTTTCCTACGAGTGACGCACGAGTCCAAAAGTCCACCCAAAGTTGCCCGGCACGTTGGGTAACGGTTTTTACAAGTCTGTAGAGGTTCGTTTGTGACCTCATAACGCAGTAGCCATTCATTCCTCGACACGATTAACACCTTGAGTTGCGGGTTGTTGTTCGGAGTTTTCCTTCTCCTAAATGGGTTGCCAAGAAACGGCTAACAGAGGCGCGATTGGAATTCAAAGAGAAAGATGCTGGTTTAAAAGAAAAACTTGGGCGTAAAACATTACTAGACTAGAGAATTTTGTTAAAAACAATGTTGCTACTATCACTAGTCCTTGTAACAAAAATAATTGTTAAAAAAAAAAGAAAACAAAATTAATAGAAAGGAAAAAGTTGACATACGTTTAAGTTTATTAGTTCTGTGAGATTTAAAATAAAAATGATAATTTGTTCGTCCACTGTATATTCAGTTATTTTTTTCATTAAAGTCGTCGAAAATAGGGTTATCAAAATAAAATAAATTAAATAAGTAAATAACATGAATAAATAAATAAAAATAAATATATAAATAAATACGTGTTCTTTCTTAAAAAAATATCGTAGAAATTATAATCAAACTGTTTTTCATCCTATTTTTTCCTGTTGTTTTGCTTTGTTTTTTGTTTTTAAGAAAATTATAATAGTCTAAAAAATATTTCAAAATATCGACAACTAAGGGAAATATGAATAATAAGAAAACTGATGATTCTATTTATTAGGATTATTTACAGAAGAAACAGATAAATTAAATAATATATGAAGAAAAATCCATGTTTATGTTAAAATAGTAAAACAGAATTTTATATAAAAAAAATTCAAAGAGAAAGACGCTGGTTAAAAAAATAAAAAAAAACAAACGTAACAGCCGCTCAACGCAAAAAAACATCACTACACTTACAGAGTATTTTGTTAAAAGAAAAAAATGTTGCTACCATCATTAGTCCTTGCAACAAAAATAATTGTTAAGATAAAATTTTAAAAAATCAAAATTTAATGGAAAAGAAAAAGTTGAGTTTATTACTGCCGTGAAATTTAAAAATAATAATTTGTTCGCCCACTGTATATTCTGTTATTCTTTCATTAAAGTCGTTGAAAATAAGGTTATAGAAAAATAAATAAATAAATAAAATGAATGAATAAATAAAATTAAATACATATTCTTTCTAAGAAAGAATATCATAGAAATTGTATCAAACTGTTTTTTAGTGTTTTTCATCATATTTTTCTGTTGTCTTGTTTTTATTTTTTGTTTTTAAGAAAGATTATCATAGTTTAAAAAATATTTCAAAATATCGTCAACTAAGAGAAATATGAATAATAAGAAAACTAGTTAATGAGTCTATTAGGATCATTTAAAGAAGAAACAAATAATGTAAATAATATACGAAGAAAAATTCATGTTTACGCTTAAAATAGTAAAACAAAATTTCATTAGAAAAAAAAGTTACGTTTTCAGGAGCCTCAGAAAAACACGTCATTCTTATTGTAATTCCAATCGCGTTTATTATTATTATTATTATTATGTCATTTTTCATCATATTTCGATTTCTGCTTTGGTCTCACTACCAACCAAGTCTGCGGGGAGACCTAAGGCAGGTAGTGGCATGTTGTTATGGCTCCATTTCATGTTTTTCTATCTTCCCTATCATCTCCAGCATTACATAGATAAAGTTTTCCTTAGTGTGTGGGCTGTACTTAATAAGAAAATTTTTTGTATATCTCTTAAGCTGGGGTTTCCAGGGATTCTTTCAATGTGTTGTTTTGTTCCATTTTTATCATTCCAAGTGCACCTACTATCACTGGCACAACTCTTGTTTTCAATTTCCACATTTTTCCTATTTCAATTTCCAGGTCTTTATATTTTGACAGTTTTTCAAATTCCTTGATTGCTATGTTACAATCCGCTGGACAAGCCATATCAATTAATAGACAAGTTTTCTCCTTCTGGTTATTAACAATAATGTCTGGCCTGTTTGCTTCAATTTTTCTGTCTGTGTAGATGGTGTAATCCCATAGAATGGTTACATCTTCTATTTCTGTAACCGGTGCTGGGTGATGTTCATACCAGTGTTTGCCTACAGCTTTTCCATAATGTTTGCATATTGCCCAATGTAAATATTGCCCAACTCTATCGTGGCGATTTTTATATTCATTTGGGTCAAGCACAGAACAGCCTGAGATTAGATGGTCTATTGTTTATTGGTATTTATCATAGAACCTTCATTTTGGATCCACATTATTAAGTATAATATTTTCCTGAAGGTTCCTAGTGAAAAGACTTTGGTCTTACGCTGCAAGAATAAAGCCTTCAGACTCAGACTTTAATCCAGATGCACGTAACCATCGATGAGTATTAACTTTGTCAACATTAGATTTATTGGCACGTACTGGATATTGGCCATGCAGAGGTTTGTCTTGCCAGCGCTGTTTCATCTGTTCAAGAGATTTGTCTTTGGCTTTCATTTTCATATTCTTTGCCGCAATAGTCGGCTCTTGGCTTCCGTTCTGCTTTTCTACAGAATCTACTAACTGTAAATCTTGTTTGAATTTACTGCCTTCTTTTATTATTGAATATTTTTTCTTTCTTTCTTCATGTTGCCTTACTAATTGTAACATCCAATCCTTTGTTGTTTCTATGTATGTTAGTAAGCCAATAGTTGTTGTCTTGTATGACAATTCCAGCTGAATAAGACCTCTTCCACCTTCTTTACGGGGTATGTATAGACGATCTACATCAGCCTTTGGATGATGCATCTTATGCTTAGAAAGAAGCTTTCTTGTTTTAGCATCCATTCGCCTGATATCGTTTAGAGTCCAGTTTAAGATGTTAAAGCTATATTGGACAACTGGGATTGCAAGGCTATTAATGGCCATAACTCTGTTCTGTGAATTTAATTCAGTTTTTAATATCATTCGTAGCCTTCTATAGTACTCTTTACGCACTATTTCTTTCATTTTTTTATGGTGAATGTTTTCGCTCTCATTTACACCTAGGTATTTATAAGCTTCTTCTGGTTTCAATTCTTTTATTGTTACAGCAGGGTCTAGGCTAATTGAGGATGTTTCTTGTATTGATCCACGTAAAACTGTAGCTTTAGCACATTTATTCAAATTAAATTTCATTCCAATGTCTTCGCTGAAGCATTTTACAGTTTGCAGAAGACCTTCCAGTTCATTATCATTCTTAGCATATAACTTCAAGTCATCCATGTACAATAGATGGCTTATTTTCTTTTGTCCTATTTTATAACCACATTCTGTCTTGTTAAGTTGACTGGTTAGTGCTATTAATGATATGCAGAATAGTAAGGGAGATTATTATTATTATTATTATTATTAATTATTATTATTAATGATATGCAGAATTAATATTATTATTAATGATATGCAGAATTATTATTATTATTATTAATGATATGCAGAATAGTAAGGGAGATTATTATTATTATTATTATTATTATTATTATTATTATTATTCCAGCTCTGTCAACAGAATATATGTCTGCTCTGAGATCCCAACCTCAATTAATGAAGAACTTGCTCAACTATCACATCGTCAAAGGAAAAGTGACGTCCGACGAAATGGTTGGGCAACAGAATTTTACGAGTAAAATTGCTGTTAAAATAAAAGTCAACGTTTTCCGGAACGTAAGTTGCTTTTAGCATAAACATGTACAGTTTGTTTTTGTTTTTTTGTTTTTTTCGACAGAAATTTCAACTTGTACACATTTGCCAAAACCTTTATATATAGTTATAAATTAATTGTACATTGCGACACGGAGATTTCTATGCTTCGAGATAGATTCTCTTCATCAGACAATGTTTGATGTTGGTTGTACAAATGATTTACATTTAAAGACAAAAACTTTCGGTTTGCTGTTTATATATGTCGGAAGTTATAAAATTTACATGTGTGTTCCTTTTAGCTAATCAGAGCGAAGATTCGTTTTGGAATTTGACCCAAAAGAATATATACTAACTAATCATATAGTTATGAATTAATCGGGCGAATGAGATGGAAGGTTCATTTCTTTCTACACAAGGAAGAGACACCTAAAGAACAAGAAGTATATGAGTTCAAAAGCAAAAAAACAGCCCCATACATTGAAAAGTTATACGCCTTCAAGAATGATTTACTAGACATAATAAGCAATACAACATTTCGCAAAAGGAGAAATGATTTCCAATAACATCTTGGAGAAGTGATGAAGGAAATAAAGTTGCTATTAACCAAAAAATACCTCATTCACATAAAATAATCCCCTCCAAAAAGATAATTAATACCCATGTTTAATCCTCAAAATAAAAAACGAACATCATATAAATAAAAGAAAATAAATTCACACAACATTAATAGCAACTTTATTCCATCCACTCATAGATAGTAGTAAAATAAAATGTATCTATCCTTTGTTAAAAAAGCTTACATACCAATATAAGAATTATCCAGACAAAACTAAAAAGTGACCTGTCCAAAACTATGCTACTCCGCACCCCTCTCCTAACCCAAGGCTGTATCACTATGGCTACATACAGCCGACTAAATCGTACTAAACTCCCACCACATTCACTTACATATCATATTACCAAAAATAAATCGTTTTCACCATTTATTTTTTCATTCCAACTTATCACCAGATGAGGAGCAAACGTAGCTCCGAAACACGAAAATTTTTGTGTAGTGAAACTATGCTTTTATAAACCATTGTAACAATCATTACAATATAAAGCTCTACGCTGTATCGAGCACTCTTTATAAAAATAAAATGAATGAACAGTGGGTTTAAAACCTACGTGTTCCATAACTTTCTTACAATGTGTGTGTGTGTGTGTGTGTGTGTGTGTGTGTGTGTGTGTGTGTGTGTGTGTGTGTGTGTGTGTGTGCCAATCGGATGCCTTCGTTTGTAAGATGGTTTTTCAAAAAGAAATATGGAAAATGAAAATGTAGATAGATAGATAGATAGATAGATAGATAGATAGATGAGAAAAGTATTGTAAAGGAAGAGATAGATAGATAGATAGATAGATAGATAGATAGATAGATAGATAGATAGATGAGAAAAGTATTGTAAAGGAATAGATAGATAGATAGATAGATAGATAGATAGATAGATAGATAGATAGATGAGAAAAGTATTGTAAAGGAATAGATAGATAGATAGATAGATAGATAGATAGATAGATAGATAGATAGATAGATAGATGAGAAAAGTATTGTAAAGGAATAGATAGATAGATAGATAGATAGATAGATAGATAGATAGATAGATAGAGAAAAGAAAATATTGTAAAGGAAGAGATAGATAGATAGATAGATAGATAGATAGATAGATAGATAGATGAAAAGTATTGTAAAGGAATAGATAGATAGATAGATAGATAGATAGATAGATAGATAGATAGATAGATAGATAGATAGATGAGAAAAGTATTGTAAAGGAAGAGATAGATAGATAGATAGATAGATAGATAGATAGATAGATAGATAGATGAGAAAAGTATTGTAAAGGAATAGATAGATAGATAGATAGATAGATAGATAGATAGATAGATAGATAGATATTCATCTCATGCTAAGACAATTATTATGAAGAAAATCTGGGTTTAGGTTCACCTAAACTTTAAAGGCACAGACAACTGAATCGGCTAATTAAATTAAATCGTGCTGTTGGGGCGGCGGGGTCCTTAACTTATTTCTCTAAGTTATGGGTAAATGGCAGGAAAACGGAAATCTTTTGGTCCTGTACGTCAGTCTATCTTAGGTTTTGGACAAGCTCTCTGGCCGCATAAAAATATACAATCTCTATAAACAACAATTTGGAACTGATGAACACGATGTTAACGCCGCGTGATGCACATATGACACTGTTTTGATGGCAAAATAGCAAAGGAAAGCTAGCAAAAAGGACTAATCATCAATTGTTAAAAAGAAGAATGTAAGTTAATTAGTAAGCCGGACAACAGAAGATGATAATGTTAATGATATTATCCGTTTCCTTATAAGGCAACACTTGGCATTTATTGACCAATCAGCCAGTACGATTGAAATTTATACAATATTGCTCTTAAAACACTATCTTAGGAAAACAGTTTTCGTAAGTCCAGTAGCTGTTACTGCTCTTTTCATTATTGATGGAGATTTCAATCCCAACTTTCTATTTGATATCATGTGGAATGCTGACAATTTGATTAGGTCATTATTTTCTCTTCGAGTTACATGCCTTATCTGTTTTAGTTGTTGGTGCTAAGTCTGAATTGGAGACATCAGAATCGAACACAAGGTGTCCATAAATTTCGTGTGTACTTAAAAAGAAATAGAAGTTTATTTGTATTTGTGATAGAAATAATATGTAAAAAAATGTTATAAATCAACAAAATGAAGCTCCTTGTCACATTGCTCTGCATGTTAGACAGTTTCTAAATCAGGAATTTCCTAACAGATGAATCGGAAGAGGGGACCATTTTATTTGCCTCCACGTTCGCCAGATTTGATTCTATTAGATTTCTAATGGAGACACGTGAAAACAATTGTTTATGCAACCAAACGTAGTTCATTAGAAGTTTTGAAAACTAAAATAACTAATGTGATTTCAGGCATTACTGTAAACCAGTTGGCTAATGTTTTCCGTGAACTACAAAATCGTATTAACCTTTGTATTGCTAATGATGGAGGACATGTGAAAACATAAATAAAATTTCAATAAAACATTAAAAATATAGATTTACTTATTTCTAATCCTTTTTACAAATTATTTCTATCGCAAATACAAAAAAAGTTATAAATTGTTTAAAGTGTACACGAACTTTATGGACACCCTGGACATAAATTTAAACCAGATATTTTTTACAACACACGATGAAAAATGTGATACGGAAATCTAAAGGCGCTTTAGAATAGCAAAAATTGTTTTTCAAAGAATAAAGGTTTTTAGGAAACACAAAAATTTAATTAGCGCGGAACGGATATGCAATATCAGTCGCTTTATATGACAATGAATTCCATACAATTCCGCACAGACGAAGAGGAAACAAGACAACAAAAATGTAATTCTACAGAAGGATGCTGAGCATAAATAAAATACTTACAGAACGTATTTAAGGCAAGAGAAGCAAAGTTAAACAGCAGGCAGCTTACCAAACTAGTTGTGTAAATGGATGGCAAAACAGGAACTTTAATGGATATTACAGAATCAAACATTGAAAGAAGTTACGGAGAGCTATGATTGCTCGAGAAATGGAGACAAAAAGCATTACCTCATTTATCAAGCGATATGTAAAACGACTTTGCATTGATTTCATCCTTGTCTTGGTTATTAAAGTCAAAATATTTCGATAGACCGCTTTGCTCTACGACCTTCTTTCAGTGCCTATTGTATTTGGTAACGTTATAATATTTCTTTCGGTGACGTTATAATAATTCTTTCGGTGCCTGTTGTATTTGATTAACGTTATAATATTTCATCTTCGTCTTGGTTATTAAAATCAAAATATTTCCACAGTTTTACTCTCTGAACTTCCGGCGACTATCGTATTTGGTAATGTTTTTGGCATTGATAAAGAATTTTTTATCGGAGAGTTCGATTCTCAAGAGATATTTCTTGAATGTGATCATATAACTAAAATTGTCTTTGTACTGTAGCACAAATCCAATCTACATCCAATTATTACGATGAGGACGCACGGCATATGAACAAGAATAATGACGCTCGTGTTTGACTTTCGATCTTGACCCAATGCTTTGCATTGCTGGGCTTGTGTCACGTTAAGTCAAGTCTAGCAAACAGCTTGTTTACGTGTTGCAGTGCAGAAAGATGTCTAGCACGAGTCTGGTAAACCAGTCGCTTGTGTAAGTGCGTTCGATTCTCAGCGTGTTCACTATACTTGCGCTTTTGTTACTCACGAAGCCAGGTTCGATCCACACTTCGTGCCCCGTACTTTCGGCCTTGTGCCACATCTAAGCTACGCTTAAAAGAACATAAGTGGTATAATACTTAGCAAGCCGCTCTCGCTGGAACAGTTTTTTTTTAATCATTTCACCCCAAGCAAGACATTCCACTGCCACTATTGCGCATGGGGTTATATAGGGGAAGGTAAAGAGAAAGAGTGGTTAGATATAGGAAATGTCAGAAGGAGGGTGATAGATGAGTAAGGATACCGAGGCTGAGGGTTGGGTAGATGGGAAGAGTGTTTGAAAGAATGGATGCGAGTTAGTGTGTTAGTAGGTGACTATTGACCTTACATTTAACCTCCTGGAGATTGTAGCCGTCGGGGAAGCAATCATGTGGAAGGGAATTCCACAGTCGGGAAGTGCGAGAAAAGGAGCTGTTGGAGTAGAAATTGCGGTTACATTTTATCTGTTTCACTGTAAAAGGGTGGGACCTAGTTGCTAATCTAGTATCTCGTGTAAATTCGTACCTAGGGGACACCAGTGATCTAAGTTCATCGGAGCAGAAGCCGTGAAAGTATTTATAGACGAGACACAGGAAAGCCACGTTGCGCCGGTGAGAGAGAGACTACAGCCGGTCTGCCAAGTCGGTATCGATCACATTACAGACTCTCCGTTGTATTTTGTCAAGAACCCCGAGGAGAATAGAAGGGGCACCCGACCAGATGTGGCAGCAGTATTCAATGCACGGGCGGATGGTAGATTTATATATGTGCAGGATAGATTCAGACAGAAAAAACTTCCGAGCCCTGCACAGAGAACCGACTTTCATAGCAGCGGATGTAGCAATGGATTCGATATAGTCATTCCACTTGAGGTCCGCTGAAAATGTGCGACCAAAGAGGCGTAGTGTTTTACTCTCTGGGAGGCAAGCCTGGTCCATGCTAATGGGAGGTAGATGCGATTGTCTTTGATGGTTAATTGATAGCAGCTTCGTTTTAGAAGCATTAAAATTTACGAGCCATTTCTTACCCCAGTCCACTACGGATTGGAGGTCCTTTTCAAGCTCCGTACGACTAAGTAATGAGTTCGATCCTTAAACGTTACCCCATACTTTCGGCCACATCTAAGCTAAGCTTGAAAAGGCATCATTGGGCTACTTCTACGTGGTGTAATGGTTAGCAAACTTGTCTCGCTAGATCCATTACAATTAAGTAGTGAGTTTGATCTTCATTGGGTGCACAATACTTTTTGGCCTTATGCCACGTTTAAGAAAATTACCATTATCCGTTTAACTTTTATCATAGATTATTTCACGCGGTTCATTTAGCTTTTTTATTTAAATTAGAAGAGTCCGCTTAAGAAAAGAAAAAGGTGGTATTTATCTGAAGGCATGAACCAGTGACAAACGGGTATATTGCGTCAAAAGAAGAGATGTTAAATTGACTCTTCGTGAACACTTGTGAAAACATCAATTTATAAGTGATTATTACCACCGACTCGAGGATTTGTTGACTTACAGACACATATGACGTCATAGATAATATTTATCTGTCAAAGGTAAAAAAATCTTATGTTAATGAAAAAACAAAAAATAAATCGATAAAGAAAAAGATATTTATTTAAAAGATAATTTCCAGAATAAATAAAATAAAAAAGAGAAAAAGAAGAAAAGAAGCAAGGAGTGAAAAGGAAATAAAAAAGAAAGCAACGAAGAAGGATAGGAAATGTGGGGAGGGGGAGAAATGTGGAAAAAAATGTAAGAAAAAAGGATGAGGTAAAAGAGATGAAAAATAAGGGGGTAAATAAGTAAAAAAAAAAAAGTGTAAATAAAAAAATTCGAACAAAAGTCTAAAAAAAAAAAAAATAAGAAAAGAAAAGTTGAGAGAAATTATAAAAATCCGTAGGCGGTTGGGAAATTTCTGTGGAAGATCAAAAAAAAAAGTGGGGGAGATCCGGACTATTTCGAAGAATTCGTTTGTGTCAATAGGCCAACATCTGGTGTAGCAGTCGACCAACTGTGTGTCCCTCACGGGGGCCAATTAATGATGAGTTTCGGTAAATATTTTCATAAATGAAATCTTTTAGGCTTTTTCTTTTTAAATGTGATATAACATCTTTTTTCCTTCTTTTTAATCGTATCTGTCTTGGGGCAATGTTGTAAGAGCGGTGTATGTCTGTCTGTCAATCTGGTTGGGCATTACATTTGACTTCTACAAAACAACGTATATTAATTAACAAAATTACTCAACTTTGCAGAGTTTCATAATTACAACGTTTCACAGAACAGATTCCAAATTTATGTCATTGAAATAAGACTTAACTTATTAAATGCTAAATACAAACATATGACAAGCAAAAAAGGCGTTTACAAAAGAGTTTCTTACCTTTTAAAAGCAATACAAAATGCTCTATCTATCTATCTATCTATCTATCTATCTATCTGTGCCGTGTCCTTTTTTCTTTTCTTTTTTTAATCGTTTCACCCTAACTAAAGCGGTACCGCCACTGATGCGCAGGGGGCTACATAAGAGAGTAAAAGTTTAGGCAGGAGGAGAGTGAAGAGAAAGAACCAGTTACTGGGGGTGTCAGTAGTAAAATAAGTGATATTATTTAAATACAATTAAATTATATTGAATCCTTGCTTTCTTCAAACACATAAAAAAATTTATTCACATATTTAATAACATGGTTCTCCGCCATGACACTGGAGCCATAGCTGTTTGGCCCTCCTCCATAACTCCACATAGCTTTTTGGCCCTCACTCTCCAAAAGGTTGCCGACCCTGTTCTAAACTAACAACGATCTAAGTGTAAGCAAGCATCTGTCATTGACTGTCATGTATTAATTTTATTGGCTAAGTTTCCACATTTTGGAATATAATCTTGCTTTTTTTGCAGTGCACCTAATTTTATGCCACGTGGACCGCGGAACACGTTTTGGGAACACAAATCGAGGAAACTGCAAAAAATATTATATTCCTTTGATGGCCAATGATCATGTAAATTGTGGAGATTTCGTTCACACAGACTTTGAGTTTAAAAGATCAAAGATAACCAGGTTTCTGACATAACAATTTTCCTTTCATTCCTTTTTAAAAGCACGAATCAAAGAAAACTTACTCGTTTAAAATTAGAACCTCGTAATTTCGGGGTGAAAAATAAATTTCGAATTTCCTTTTAAATCGAGAGTAAATATTAATCGTGTTTACATGAGGAGCATCGGATTGCATAAGAACGTACATGAACTCTAATGTGCATAGAAATATTTTCAAGAAAAGCAAATCAAATCTAAATTAAGGTTCAGTATGTGTGTTGTGGTGCAGTGGATATCGACACGGAACGTCAAATCCTTGCATTCACTTACGCATAAATACTCTTGGGAAAGGTATTAATCCGTCTCTTCCCTTCATTTATGGGTTAAATAATAGGACAGATTGGGTTCTATAGCCTTGGCTGGTAACCAGTCTACTGTAGAAAGCAATGGCAACCTACTACGGGATAATCTTCTACCCAGTCTCTTTCGAGACATGATCACCCAAAGCGTGTATCACGTATTGACTGACTGACTGAATATCGCATTTAGGAAGGCACGATGGAGTAGTAGCTAGCAGCTTGGATTGAGGAATCAGAGAGCCGAGTTCGAATTCCATTCGAATTCGTTGCATTCACTTACGTACCTTTGGAAAAGATATGAATACATCTCTTCTCCTCCCAGCTATAGATAAAATAGCAGAACAGAGCGGGTCCTCTACTGCTGGGTGGCAACCTGTTTAAGAGAAGATATTCAAACCGGATCGCACAATCCTAAATTGTGTATACATGCGTCTAGAATCTGACTATGAATTCCAAATTTCCACTGAAACTCCTACAATTTACACATCTGAATGAATACGACCTCTGCTACGCTTGGTCAGCTTTCGTTCAGAGGAGATTCAAATGAAGCCCAACATTCCACAGGGGCGAGAGAAACTAATATCGTATTTAAAAGTCTAAAAATAAAATAAATGTTTGTCATGTAAACAAATTATTTGTTCCCTTTGCATTAAAAATAATGAACGCCTGGACAAAAACAAAACACTATTAAAAGTATAAAAATACATTTTTATAGTAAAATTGCCAGCAATACATATTTATATACAAAAATTACGAACAATACTTATTTCTAGTTGGTCCTGGGTATGATGGTAAACTGCATCCGGCAGCAAGGCCTCTGACTGGGAGGTTGTGAGGAGCATGGAACAACCTCTTAATTGCTGTTCTTCACCCTGACCCGGAGTGGTAGCACCTGTTAGGGTTCCCTAGCTATGAGCAAATAGTTAACCCCCTCCAAACTGGGGTCAAAACACTATGAAAATATAAAAATAGATTTTTATAGAAATATATAAATAAAAATATACATCTTTGAAGAAAAGATATTTCCAAGACATTTTTAAAGCAAAAATATTACCAACAAGACATTTTTGAAGTAAAAAAGGAAAAGTTATTGCCATAATGAATTTTCGATATAATATATAAATATTTTTCATTCAAAAATGTTACCAACAATACATTTTTGAAGGAAAAAATTGCCAGCAGTATATTTTTGAATACAAAACTAGAAGACGTCTTCTGCTTTTTAAAATAAAAAAATTTCAATTTTTCATCAAAGTCTAACCTTCTCACTATAACTAAACATTAAAAAAATACCTTAAAATCCTACTTTTTTTGGCATTAAATAACCTACAGAGATTGATATGCCGTTAAACAAAACTCAAACTCAAACTCAAACTCAAAGTTATTTATCATTTGTCATTTTAGACCAACAATACATTTTTAAAGCAAAACGACAAGCAATACATTTTACAATAGAACTTCCAAGAATACTTTTTATCTGTAGTTGAAGTCATTCGATTTCGTTCAAAATATATCTAGTTTAACTTGTGTTCAAAATATTTAGATTTCGGCATTAAATAACCCAAAGAGATTGATATGCCTCTAAACAAAATCAATGAACCAAAATCCAAATATTTAGATACCGGCATTAAATAACCCATAGAGATTGATATGCCTCTAGACAAAATCAATGAACCAAAATCCAAATATTTAGATATCAGCATTAAATAACCCATAGAGATTGATATGCCTCTAAACAAATTCAACCAACCCTCCTTCGTGTTGAGGCCTCCAACCATTTCAGAGAACAAGTCGAATAAACTAACAAGCAGAAACATATTTCCCTTCTTCCTTCTTTGTCGTGTCTCTTTAGAACACAGGTGATCAAGGCTCTCCTCGTCATCATATCCTTTATAGTTCTTACCAAAAATTTGTCTTTTCACTTTTTCTTCCGCCCCCTGTTCTGCCATCCACTTACCTTCGTTAGGCTACTCACTGTTTCTCTCTGTTCTTCTTGCTTAACTACGTTCTGTAAGAGTTAAATTCTCCAAGACCCCTTTCATCATTATGTCCTAGACTTTTTAACTCTTTCTGATTCTAAGTATAAACGTACTTTTTGTTTCTATTTTCCTTAAAACTTCCTCGTTAATCAAATGTCCAGTTAATTGTATCCTCATCATCCTTCTGTAGAATCACATCTCTGTATCATTTTTTTATACAACCCACATCTGCATACATGAAATACGAGAGATAATTCTTGTATATTTAAAGACTTATTCTCCATGTAAACGTTATTGTGTGGAACTTATCTTTAGCAAATAAAATACTTTAAAATAAGAAATTAAACAAAGATGAAACTGAAGAGTCACGCGCAATTTCTTTTTCTTTTTTTTTTGTGTGTGTAGAATAATAAATTTGCAATGGGTGTATAAGTTTTCAAACAAATCAGATGAAAAATGTGGACGTATATGTTAATAGAGATCAGTGAGGATACACTCACTCGAACACACATCTTCAGTTTTATTTATATGGATGAAATATTCACGCTTCTTGAAACTCTGATTAGCCTTTTGAAAGCATCTTTTGCTAATCCAATGAGCCTTCGGATAAGTCTTTATTTAACTGTTATTATCTGCTATCATCAGAAGAGTCAATTCAAAGGGAGCAACTCACGCTCTTAGCTTCCCACATTTACACAAGGCATCGACTTTTTGCACAATGCATTATTTAACTGTTTTGCTTTTTTTAATGTGAAGATGAGATTTTAAATAAGCGCAAATCTTTAGAAACACAAAATGTTTTTTTAAGGTTGAGATAAAAAAAAAGGTCCTTATACTATTATCATGTCACAAACAACTACTTTGAAGGTTGCATTATCCGTCCGCTTCGAGTTTTTCCACTGCTTTGTCTTGTATTATTATTTGTTTGAAAATCTTTGTAATTATGACTAACTGGTTTCTTTCTCTCTAAAGTCTGTTTTCAAAAACTGTAAATGAAATATGTTGCCGATTTCGGAAATTCCCTTGATTAGTTTTCAAAATATACAACCTTTTGTCAATGTCTGCAGTGATCCAATATTTATCTTTATCTAATTTTATCCTAATTTTATCTCCTCTTTTTAGAGTTGGTACATTTCTGGCGCCATGGAATCTGTTATAATTCTCTTCTATTCTGGTTTTTGAGAGTTTGTCTCTCTCTAATTTGTGTGAAATCAGGCAATTTGTATAATAAATTAAATGGAACTGGCACTTGTGGCTTGGATTTGTCTACTTCTCTCTGACCTTTTTTATATGCTAACATAATGTTACAAAGTAAGTAATTACAAATCAAAGTTTGTTTTGGTTAGAATCGAAGGGCAATAACTCACTCACTTTGTGAAATCCAACAGATATTTTGGAGTTTATATATTTTGTTCTCGCTTTGTTTTTCAGGTATTTTCTCTTTTATTATTATTTGTTTGAAGCTCCTTGCAATGATCATTAATTGGTTTCATGCTTAAAACTATTTTCAAAGTTTGAAAAGGAAAAATGTATCCTATTTCTTCGGAAACTTCCCTGATTAGTTGTCACAATATACAACCTGTTGTTAGTGTCTGCTGACTTGGTCGTTTCTTCATTGTGCCAATAATTCTTTTTATCTAATTTCATTCTGACTCTATCTCTTCTTTTTAGAGTTGGTAAATTTTTGCCACTACGGAATCTGTTTTTTTTTTTTTAATCATTTCACCCCGGGCAAGGCATAAATTCCAAATGATGTGAGGGGGGGGGGTGGGGGGGGGGGCTACATAACTGAAAGGAAATTAATTAGAGGAGAGAGAAGAGGATTACAAACCAATTAAAAAGAAACAATAGAAAGATGAAAATGCAGGTGTGATGACAGTTGCAAGGGGGGGAGAGAAAGGGAAGGATATACGGGGTGGGGGAAGGGCTAGAGTTAAGTGGTTAGTAGATGAGTATTGACATTGCATTTAAATTTCTGGAGGTTGTAGCCGTCAGGAAAGCAAGAATAAAAGTCTTTTCCATTCTGATTTTTGAGAGTTTGTCGCAATCCCTGATTAGTGTGAAATCGGGTCTTCTTTGTAATAACGTTTTTGGGTGAAAGGTATATTATATCAGACAGACCACTAAAAAGCTCAAGTGACACAAAGATGACAGTAGACGTACTAAATTCAACAAGTTTTTTATTCAAATTGCCATTCCCAGCATTCCCTAGTGGGATCGGATGTGCTTACAATCATCAGCATGATAATCAATGTTATTGATGTTGTTATAAACAACAAACAACTGGCATTATTGACAGATAGTTTCTTGGCGCGTATAAACGTTTTTCGAATTGAGAGGATTATATAAAAAAAGAAAAGGAAAATTTAAACATGAAAGAAATTAAATGAAAAGAAATGCGACGATTCTTTAACTTAGTCTACAAACAAATAACACAATTTATACAAAGAAAAACATTGCAAAACTTAACTGATGTTGAGCAGGAGAATAACTTACACATTTCGGATTACCAAAATAGTATTTAACCGGATTACCAAAATAGTATTTAACCGGATTACCAAAATAGTATTTAACCGGATTACCAAAATAGTATTTAACCGGATTACCAAAATAGTATTTAACCGGATTACCAAAATAGTATTTAACCGGATTACCAAAATAGTATTTAACCTACAATGTAGCTTTTAAAAAAATCGACTTTTGCATAAGCATATACTGCAGTTGGAAATGAGTACAAATGAACACGAATGTGTAAGAAGATTAAGTAGACTATGAATCTGTTAAAAGAAAAGATATAAATTGATCCTATGAGATTCAAATTGGGGAATATTTAATTGTATATTCATAACTATATATATGTGTAACTGTGAGAATTTTGTGTTTTGTGTGTGTGGGTGTGAATGTTTATGTGTGCATGCGTGTGTGTGTGAATGTTTGTGTAAGCATGCGTGTGTGTGTGTGCGTGCGTGGGTGCGCGCGTGCGCATGTGTGTTTGAAATAATATAATATATATAAGTTGATATTCAGATGAAAAATGTGCAATTATTTCTGGCAAAAATTATTAGATATTTTGCACCAACGGCATGTTTCGAAATTCGAGACAAGATCAGTCAGTTTTAGTGCCATACATGAAACACGCTTGGGCGATCATATCTCGAAAGAGACATGACTGACTGGGCAGAAGATTATCCCGCAGTAGGTTGACATTGCTTTCTGCGGTAGACTGGTTGCCAGCCAAGGCTATAGAACCCAATCTGTCCTGTAAGTTAACCAATAACTGGAGGGAAGAGACGGATTAATACCTTTACCTTTGCGCGTAAGTGAATGCAAGGAATTCAACTGGAATTCGAACTCGGCTCCCCGATTTCTCGTTCCGAACCGATATCCATTGTACCACAACGCACATCCTTATCCGAGACAAGATAAGAATAAAAAAAAGAATGAAAAAACGAATTCCGAATGCTCATTTTATAGGCATAAAGACTTGGAAATAACCTTCCTTTAACTTATTCCCCTCCTTTTGCATTATTATTTGACTTCGTTCTAAACTAAATTTATTAAATGCCTAAAAACTGAAGAACGTATATGTCAGAAATGAGACAGAAAAGAGAAATAAAAGACTATTTTTAAAACGATAAACATTAGTTGAATTATGTTTTGTTGCGAGATGAATACTGGTTTTTTTCTGGAAAAAAGAAATGTCGAAAAGAAACTTATCTCGCCAAAAGATTAGTGAATAAATCATGAGGTTTAATTTTTTTTAAAGAAGAAGGGAAATCAGAACTTTAAGATAAATCGTGTTGGAAATGGTGTTTATTTAAGAATAGAAAAAAAACTGGAACAAACATTTTATCAAAAAGATTAATGTTGTCTTCATCAATCTTTAAAATTGAAAGTTTCTTGTGAAATTCAGTATTTTGCAGCTGCGCTTCTGAAGAAATTCCGAACTCTTCGTCTTATCATGATTTTCATTCTTTTATTAGATCTTATTATGAAGTCACTACACTACACCCATCCAGTATTGCAGACAGAGCCTTGCCTGGGGGTGTTAAGATTTCAAGGTCGTTAAGTGTATAAGAATCTTCAAGATTGATGCAAATTAAAATATGCTCCATAGTTTGCAATTAACCGCATTGGTAATTGGAATCATCATCGATGGAATATCCCCATTTCTGGAAGTTGGTTCTACAGTGACCAACAGTTGTTCTGGGGCATTTCAGGCAGGATCAGAAAGACCAGGCATCGATGACACAAAGGGAAAAGATTTTACAGGGCTGAGAGAGAAAGTTTATGTCCTATGTTGTTAAGGGGACTGAACCACAGAAACAGACGCTGACTAGGAACTCTGTTGATCAGTGGTTCGACTGAATGTAGTAAGCTCTCTTGAACTTTGTTATTGATTCACAGCCGTGGAACTTTATTAGACGAAACATTGTCAATCACTATTAATTTTTTACGTGTGTTTTCTTTCATCTTTTATTCATCACAAGCGGTCCAGACCATCAGTCAACAGATGTCTCTAAATGGTGTGAATCAGATCCGGCTAGGAGATAATTATGTCCAATCTGACGCATATCCGTCGTATAAATGGCAACAAAGATGAAGACAATAGTCCGAATAATGAACATTTTAGAGGGAGATAACTCATGACTACCAAAAGAAGCACTACTACTCAAGGAATGAAGATCATATACCCCATTGGTTGTAATAAAGTGTTCGGTTCGAAATTCCTAGCACCTGAAGAAAGCCAGAGCGTACAACGGCCGAAACGTCGTACAAATAGCAACAAAGATGAGGACAATAGTCCGAATTAATGTAAATAGTGTAGATAATACCTCATCTCAGAAATATAGACAAATAGAATGATCTATTATTAAACGTCATACAAATGACAACAAAGATGAGAACAATAGTCCGAATAATGTAAATATTGTAGATACTATCTCCTCTCAGAAATATAAACAAATGTTCATAGTTATTTCTTGTTCATCGCTCTTTTTATGTATATAATTCCAGGGCATTGTGGTAGATGATGCTAAAGTATTGAGCACCGACCGTCAGAGTGACAGTGGCGTGATTCATACCATCAATAAGGTACTCATCCCACCTGAACAGACACTAATGGGCCTTATTCAAACTGACCCTGCACTGAGGTAAGTAGAACACGGTAGACGGCATTTTTATCACTTCTCCTTTTATGTGCCACGTTCTATTATGCTCTCCTATCGTACTGGGCATGACATCCGACAGTATGGCCTCTGACCGAAAGATTAAAGGTTGTGAGAAGCCTGGAATTCCCAAGTCAACTTCGAACCGGTGTGGTAGCACCTGTTAGGGTTTCAGTTATGGGCAAATAGTGTACTCCAAAACAAAAATTCAGCCCATTTTTATAATAAAGTGAGCAATAATGCATTTTTAGCAAAATGACAACACTAAAAATTTAAAAATACATTTTTATAACAAAATTACTAACAAACATTTTATAATCTACAAACTATATATCTAAAAAATAAACAGACCTTTACTCGAAAAGTATAAAGTTATGTACAAAATATGTATTTAAAATACAGTGTGTTCATAAAGTTCGTGTGCACTTTAGAAAAAATTATAACTGTTTTTGTATTTGTTGTGGACCCAGAATAGGTCCGGAAGAAAACTCGAACTCGGATATTAGTGAAACATATATTTTTCACGAAAGAACAAATACAAAGAGTGTTACACGTCAGTTGGACTGCAAACTATTAGACCGGAGTAACTCAACTCAACTCAATTCAACTCAACGCCAAGAGGCATAATTCCCCGGTATTCAAAATAATTCCCCGGTATTCAAAATAATTCCCCGTTATTCAAAATAATAATAAGAGTTCATTATAATCCAAAATAGGCAGGTCCCATAACAGTATTATAATTTTTTTAAACTGCACATGGACTTTATGGACACTCTGTATTTAGATTTTTGTATCAAATAACCCATAGAGGTTGATATACCGCTAAACAAAAATCAACAAAAAACGAAAGGAACTTCCTATCATGTGTTGCTGTTTAATCATTTACCATATTTGTTCTTGTTTTGTCAGTCTTTTACTGCATAGTTCTGCTACCCATGTCTAATAGTGTGTGTAGGGCTCGACATAAAACACGATTTTATTTCACAGTTACTCTTCCGAAAAATGTCACTAGGCACACAAGCAGTATTCTTTTTCCCTGGGCAGAAAAAAACTCGAGTCTACATTATTTACATTTGGACGATTGTCTTTATCTTTGTTGTTTCGACAGTTGTGCGTTATGGCCTTCTTTAAGTGCTTGTCGGTCCGGGTAAGCTTCCGCTGACTTCGAACTGTAGTCTTTTGTTAATCTGCGCGTGTAGATTGTTCCACTGTCCATATATGCGCATTTCTTGGTAAGTGAATGAAATGAATCACGACCAAAAAAAATGATAATATAATCTTCATATTAACGCTATCTGGCGATAGTAGTAAAAACGTACTGAAATATACCCTTTCTTCTTTACTAATAGAATGACCGATAATCTCTCTCTCTCTCTCTCTCTCTCTCTCTCTCTCTCTCTCTTTCTTTTTCTCTCTACACATATAACTTTTTCTTTCTTTACTATAAACCGGACATAGCTTGTTTGGTCAACTGACGTCATGTGAAAGTCAACCAATCACTAATGCTCCTGCTAAAATCAAGGCAGAAACGCGTAGGCGTTAAGAAAATATAAAAGAAGAACGAACCACGTGCATAGTTCTCTTCCTTCATTGCCTCGCTCTAAAGGGGCACACAGCCCGCATAAATATCCGTGCATGTGTGTGGAGCTTAGCAACATTGCCGTCGGAGATTCAACACATGCCAATCAGCTAAAGGAATACGTACTGAAATAATATTCACACAAAAATAAGAATAAACAGAAAACCAAGAATTAATTGAAGAGACAATCCACACACTCAAATACCGGAATAAATTATAACATAACACACGCCAACAACAACCTGCTACTAGGTTACACCGGGAACACACACAAAACCACATAGGATATATTCACGTAAAACTCTTTACAACTTCAACGCTGATATACACATAAAATGATTAACAGTTCAAATATAAAAAATTAAATGATGGTCGAGGTAAGCAACAAATTTTTCAACTATACTATACTGGTGACCTCGCAAAGAACAAGTAGAGGAATTCTGATATCTATCTATCTATCTATCTGTCTATCTATCTATCTATCTCTCTCTCTCTCTATATATATATATATATATATATATATATATACTTGATACCACAAGACTTGAACAGAATTTTGAAAAGGGGTAACATTCTTTAACAAAAACACTAAGGATCCTTTCGGACAACACTTCATCGGAGGATGCCGTTGGCAAAAGAAATTGAGATATATATATATATATATATATATATATATATATATATATATATATATATGTAATGAATTATTTTGGACATTATTTTTACCGATACTCGTATTTAAGTAGATATTCTGAATATTCAGAATATCTACTTAAATACGAGTATCGCTAAAACAGAATATCTACTTAAATACGAGTATCGCTAAAAATAATGTCCAAAATAATTCATTACAAATTGTCGGTTGCTTATAACCAAGTTTCGTTAAATTTCTTTAATTTCCGTAACATATATATATATATATATATATATATATATATATATATATATATGCATGCAAATGCAAAGCGAAAGAAATGGACGTAGACATATAGTCTGTAACCTAATGATAAATAAAATACAGATGTTACGAAATAAATATCTATTTTAAACATAATATCCTCCTATTTCAATATCTGAGATAAATCTTTATTATTATTTACATTCGGACTAATATCCTCATCCTTGTTGTTGTTATCGCAACGTTTCGGTCTTCGGCTTTCTTAAGGCGTCTGCCGATCCGAGTAATTCTCTTGGAATTTAGAACTGAACCAAAGTAGGACAGAGAGCAAAACAATAGAAACGATATGCTAATTACAACAAAGACGAGGAGATTAGACTGAATGTAAATAATATAGATAATAACGCTTCGTCTCAGAAATTCAAACAAAACTGTTTTCTTAGACATTATGTATAAATAAATCAGCTAACACAATTAGAAGCCATGAATACCCGCTTAGTCAAGGCAGCACACGTTTTCCCTCGGCAGATGGGTAATATATTCACCTATATTCGTTTATTCTTCCACGAATAATGGTGCAGTACAATTATTCTTTGTTTCTGTTGTGGATCCCGGGAATGGGACCCGCACAAATAAATGAACAACGACCAGTAATTGAGATAGAAAATAATTGTATTAACTCAAGGATACAGACTGGAATGAAGATTAGTAGTCTAGGTGTTGTGGATCCCGGGAATGGGACCCGCACAAATAAATGAACAACGACCAGTAATTGAGATAGAAAATAATTGTATTAACGCAAGGATACAGACTTGAATGAAGATTAGTAGTCTAGGTGTTGTGGATCCCGGGAATGGGGCCCGTACAAATAAATGAACAACGACCAATAATTGAGATAGAACATAAGTGTATTAACGTAAGGATACAGACTTGAATGAAGATTAGTAGTCTAGGTGTTGTGGATCCCGGGAATGGGACCCGTACAAATAAATGAACAACGACCAATAATTGAGATAGAACATAAGTGTATTAACGTAAGGATACAGACTTGAATGAAGATTAGTAGTCTAGGTGTTGTGGATCCCGGGAATGGGACCCGTACAAATAAATGAACAACGACCAATAATTGAGATAGAACATAAGTGTATTAACGTAAGGATACAGACTTGAATGAAGATTAGTAGTCTAGGTGTTGTGGATCCCGGGAATGGGACCCGCACAAATAAATGAACAACGACCAGTAATTGAGATAGAACATAAGTGTATTAACGTAAGGATACAGACTTGAATGAAGATTAGTAGTCTAGGTGTTGTGGATCCCGGGAATGGGACCCGCACAAATAAATGAACAACGACCAGTAATTGAGATAGAACATAAGTGTATTAACGTAAGGATACAGACTTGAATGAAGATTAGTAGTCTAGGTGTTGTGGATCCCGGGAATGGTACCCGCACAAATAAATGAACAACGACCAGTAATTGAGATAGAACATAAGTGTATTAACGTAAGGATACAGACTTGAATGAAGATTAGTAGTCTAGGTGTTGTGGATCCCGGGAATGGGACCCGTACAAATAAATGAACAACGACCAATAATTGAGATAGAACATAAGTGTATTAACGTACGGATACAGACTTGAATGAAGATTAGTAGTCTAGGTGTTGTGGATCCCGGGAATGGGACCCACACAAATAAATGAACAACGACCAGTAATTAGATAGAACATAAATTAGCCATTAGCCAAGGATACAGACTTGAATGAAGATTAGTAGTCTACAGGTGTTGTGGATCCGGAATGGGACCCGCCACAAATAAATGAACAACGACCAGTAATTGAGATAGAACATAAGTGTATTAACGTAAGGATACAGACTTGAATGAGAGATTATTAGTCTAGGTGTTGTGGTCCCAGGAATGGGACCCGTACAAATAAATGAACAACGACCAATTGAGATAGAACATAAAGTGTATTAACGTAAGGATATACAGACTTGAATGAAGATTAGTAGTCCAGGTGTTGTGGATCCCGGGAATGGGACCCGCACAAATAAATAGACAACGACCAGTAATTGAGATGAACATAAGTGTATTAACGTAAGGATACAGACTTGAATGAAGATTAGTAGTCTAGGTGTTGTGGATCCCGAATTGGACCGTACAAATAAATGAACAACGACCAGTAATTGAGATAGAACACAGTGTATTAACGTAAGGATACAGACTTCAATGAGAAATTCGTAGTCTAGATGTTGTGTGGATCCCGAGATGGGACCCGTACAAATAAATGAACAACGACCTTACAATAATTGAGATAGAACATAAGTGTATTAACGCAAGGATACAGACTTGAATGAAAAATTAGTAGTCCAGGTGTTGTGGATCCCAGAATGGGACCGCACAATAAATAGACAACGACCAATAATTGAGATAGAAGACATAAGTGTATTAACGTAGGATACAGACTTGAATGAAGATTAGTAGTCAAATTATTTGTGGATCCAGGAATGGGACCCGTACAAATAAATGAACAACAGCCAGTAATTGAGATAGAACATAAGTGTATTAACGTAAGGATACAGACTTGAATGAGAGATTAGTAGTCGGAGTGTTGTGGATCCAGGAATGAGACCCGCACAAATAAATGAACAACGACCAGTGAGATAGAACATAAGTGTATTAACGTAAGGATACAGACTTGAATGAAGATTAGTAGTCTAGGTGTTGTGGATCAGGAATGGGACCCGTACAAATAAATGAACAACGACCAGTAATTGAGATAGAACATAAGTGTATTAACGTAAGGATACAGACTTGAATGAAGATTAGTAGTCTAGTGTTGTGGATCCAGGAATGGGACCCGTACAAATAAGTGAGCAACGACCAATAATTGAGATAGAACATAGTGTATTAACGTAAAGGATACAGACTTGAATGAAGATTAGTAGTCTAGGTGTTGTGGATCCAGGAATGGGACGTACAAATAAATGAACAACGACCGTCGTGAGATGAACATAGTCGTATTAGCGTAAGGATACAGACTTGAATGAAGATTAGCTAGTCAGGTGTTGTGGATCCCGAGATAGGACCCGCACAAATAATGAACAACGGTAGTAATTGAGATAGAACATAAGTGTATTAACGTAAGGGATACAGACTTGAATGAAGATTAGTAGTCTAGGTGTTGTGGATCCGGGAATGGGGCCCGTACAAATAGGCAACGACCAGTAGTGAAATTAGAACATAAGTGTATTAGCATGGATACAGACTTGAATGAAGATTAAGTAGTCTAAGTGTTGTGGATCCAGGTAGACCCGTACAATAAATGAACGACAGTAATTGAGATAGAAAATAAGTGTATTAACGTAAGGATACAGACTTGAATGAAGATTAGTAGTCTAGGTGTTGTGGATCCCGGGAATGGGGCCCGTACAAATAAATGAACAACGACCAGTAATTGAGATAGAATATAAGTGTATTAACGTAAGGATACAGACTTGAATGAAGATTAGTAGTCTAGGTGTTGTGGATCCCGGGAATGGGGCCCGTACAAATAAATGAACAACGACCAGTAATTGAGATAGAACATAAGTGTATTAACGTAAGGATACAGACTTGAATGAAGATTAGTAGTCTAGGTGTTGTGGATCCCGAGAATGGGACCCACAGAAAATAAATGAACAACGACCAGTAATTGAGATAGAACATAAGTGTATTAACGTAAGGATACAGACTTAAATGAAGATTAGTAGTCTAGGTGTTGTGGATCCCGGGAATGGGACCCACAGAAAATAAATGAACAACGACCAGTAATTGAGATAGAAAATAAATGTATTAACGCAAGGATACAGACTTGAACGAAGATTAGTATTCCAGGAATACGTGTTAGTAAAAAGTATATGTACAAGTCTCTAGAAGTGAAGCCGTAGTATATTGAGTATGTCCGCGTCGGAAGCTGACGAGTACTGCGTAATAATCTTCTCGATGAGTGGAGCACAGAGCTATTACGAACTATTTGCGGTATTGTCTCGTCTCGCTTCTATGGCAGTAGTATAAGTATAGTCTGGACGAGTCCATCTTTATGAAAAGGGAGAATCCCACAACAGTTTCCATATAAAGTTTCCTCATTGTAATCTAATGGGGGGGGACAAGCTGAACTTGAAAATATTTTTTAGCGAGTTCAATCCTCACTAAGTTCCTTGTACTTGTTGTAGCTTTGTGCCAACTACGCTTAGTGAATAAATTTTGTTCTCTTACAAAAATACTGATTTATTCGTGTGAAAGATACATTCCCGACCGCCATTTTTCGAAGGAGGCAACTTGCTCTCTAACTTGGAAAATGGCTAACGGGTGGTCATATTAAAAAAAAATCTTCTCCTCATTAGAAACGAATGGATTTCACCTCACCTCTTTGTTCCATGAGTAATTTACACAGCAGGACGATATATTCATCGTGATTTGAATTGAAAGATCTGCGGTTTTCGGGTGGAAAATGGGTGGCTTAATGAGCGTGACATAAGTTTTAATTTCCTCCGGCTGCAAAGTCAACCACAGCAAGCTGTAAATTTAGGCTAAATAAACAGAAATATTTATTTGAACTAGTAAGCACATTTCTCGGTAAGTGCATGTGGTGAATGATAATACACTCTTCATATTAACAAGGTTCGTTTAAGATCGGGCAGTTAAATGGATAAGGTCAAAACTTTTGTAATTTTACACGCTAACGAATAAATCTAACACTTAACCACTTATCATGAAGAACATCACACAAATTCTCTCTCTCTTTCTCTGTGTCTCATATATATATTGCTTAGTTTTTGATCATAATAAGATTAGACCAGTGCACATTTGTATTAAAAAGTGTTCAATAAAATTATATTGTAGAACTTTTGAATATTTTCCATTTGTAAACGAGTTATTACGCGACCTAGGTTTCTACCATGAGTGGTGTCTTCAGGCGATTTTCAATAACTAATTTTACCGTTTGCCGTTATTTTTTAAGTTATATACGACCATGGATGAAAGCGCCATAATTCCTTGTAATGCTAAAAATTGCGCGTTCAAAAATTCCCTGCCACGTGAGCGTTCAAAACAATAAGCACTGTTACATGAGCGTTCTTAAAAAAAAAAACGATAAACGGTAAAATCAGTGATTGCAAATCGCCTGAAGACACCACTCATAGTAGAAACCTAGGTCGCATAATAACTTGTTTACAAATGGAATATATATATATATATATATATATATATATATATATATATATATATATATATATATATCCTGAGATGAGATATTGTAGTTATTTATCCTAGTGGATAAAAGCGTTGGTTAGATCCAGAGACTTGACCCAAAGAGTTGTGAGTTCAATACCTGGCTACAACAGTGGTGAACAAAAAACTTAGAAAGTTGAGTTAAAGGAAGATAACTGATATTGAAACATATGGAAGAGGCATGACTTGTGGAACTAGAACAGTCTACCCCAGTGAACAAAATAAAGTTCAGTTCGAAATTTCAGTCACCTGACGAAGATTGGAGCGTACAATGGCCGAAAAGTCATGAATATGGCAGCAAAGATGAGAACAACAGTAAATATCTATCTATCTATATATATACTAGCAGTATAGCCCGGCGTTGCTCGGGTTTAATAAAGTTTTAAAACTAATCCATGGTCCTGGAGCTCAGTCAAATTTTGATTTCCTGGTACCGACATCAAATAAGTTTTTTTCGTCGTAAACTGAATTTTGAAGGCTAAATAAGTCCTCTGAGAAAATGGTATCATGGCTGAGACTAAGAACTAAAATTATACCTACTTAGAGCCACACCCGAAGCAAAAAACTAAAATAAAAGGGCTGAAAAAATACAGACATACAGGCAGATAAACAGACACATACACAAACATCTTGCCTTTTATATATATATATATATATATATATATATATATATATATATATATATATACTATCGATTTTCTGTAAGAACTGCAACCTTGGAACTTCTGAATATCGTTTCTTATGTCTTTGTCTATGAATGTATCAAATTTGATTAAAATCGGACCAGTCCTTCTATAACCCGACTTTTTTCGATTTTTGATGTTTATCGGGGGTACCTCGACACAAAACCTAGCTAAGAACACTCGCAGACGCTTATAATACAGTCAGTCAGTTAAGTGCCATGCGTGATACACGCTTGGGCGATCATGTCTCTTTCGAGACATGACTGACTGGGCAGAAGAATTATCCCGCAGTAGGTTGCCATTGCTTTCTGCGGTAGACTGGTTGCCGACCAAAGGCTATAGAACCCAATCTGTCCTGTTATTTAACCCATAACTGGAAGGAAGTGACGGAATTAATACCTTTCCCAATGGTATTTGCGCGTAAGTGAAAGCAATGAATTCAGCTGGAATTCGAACTCGGCTACCCGATTTCTCGTTCCGAGCCGATATCCACTGCGCCACAACACACATCCTTCACGGGGGTACCTCGACACAAAACCTAGCTAAGAACACTCGCAGACGCTTATAGTACAACAGTGCAAATTTTCAAGAAAATCGGTTTTCAGCCGTTTCAGAGTCTACAGGTAACGGATACACACACAAAGTTCCATTTATAAATAAGATATATATATACGTGTGTGTGTGTGTGTGTGTGTGTGTGTGTGTGTGTGTGTGTGTGTGTGTGTGTGTAATTAATGTAGAAAAGTTTGTCACTTAGCCGAGCAGAGCTGTTTCAGTCATGTCGACTTAAAGTTTCGTGAAAACATTATTTTGATGTTTTCACTTTTCAGGGATTTTGTTTGTTCTGCTGTTGTTTCCCAATTTATTTATTTGAGGTGCGGATGGAGCGAAAGTTAAAATAGTTAAAATAGCTAGCCAATTTTGTACAGTTTTTAAAGTTTTCTATTTTGAATGTAGACTTGTGATTGAACCACCTTTCTTAAAGGTGTCTTTCGTTGTTCCCAAATATATTTTATTTTAAAATAATATATTAATATATTATATTTTAATTAATATATTATATTTTAATAAATATTTTTTTCTTAACATATACTATTAAATATAAGAGACAATGAATGTCTATTATGTTTAATCATGAGCCGTTCTAAACATAATAGACATTCATTGTCTCTTATATTTAATAGTATATGTTTAGAAATTATTTGCTGCCTCGATACACTAAATATATATATATATATATATATATATATTATAATAATATAATATCTTATAAAATATATATATTATAATATATATAATATATATATATATATATTATATATATATATTATATATATATATATATATATATATATATATATACTATATATTAATTAATATATTATATTTTAATTAATATACTATATTTTAAAATATATTTTCTGTGGCCAACCTAGAAAATAATACATTTAGTACCCCTACAAAACCCTCCATCTACATACGATATGTAGATGATATTTTTATATTAGTTAAAAACATAGAAGAAATAATAAATCACAAAAAATCTTTCAAAAGAATTCTGTCCTCAAGTTTACATACGAAATTAACCAAGATAACAAAATCCCTTTCCTTGACATTTTAATAGACACAAACAATAACACACTTACTACCTCCCTATATAAAAACCAACCAGCAAAAACTCTTGCACTCTCAACTATATGAGTGAATGCCCTAATTACTACAAAATAGCACTTATACACAACTTAATTAACCGAGCACAAATCAACTCCTCCACAAAAAAGATATTTTATTCTGAACTAAAAAATAATAAGCAGACTCTCATTAATAATGACTTCCCAAACCACATTTTAGATGAAGAAATACGAGGCAAATCAACTCCTCCACAAAAAAGATATTTTATTCTGAACTAAAAAATAATAAGCAGACTCTCATTAATAATGACTTCCCAAACCACATTTTAGATGAAGAAATACGAGGCAAATCAACTCCTCCACAAAAAAGATATTTTATTCTGAACTAAAAAATAATAAGCAGACTCTCATTAATAATGACTTCCCAAACCACATTTTAGATGAAGAAATACGAGGCAAATCAACTCCTCCACAAAAAAGATATTTTATTCTGAACTAAAAAATAATAAGCAGACTCTCATTAATAATGACTTCCCAAACCACATTTCAGATGAAGAAATACGAGGCAAATCAACTCCTCCACAAAAAAGATATTTTATTCTGAACTAAAAAATAATAAGCAGACTCTCATTAATAATGACTTCCCAAACCACATTTTAGATGCAGAAATACGAGGCAAATCAACTCTCCACAAAAAAGATATTTTATTCTGAACTAAAAAATAATAAGCAGACTAGCTAATAATGACTCCTCCCAAACCACATTTTAGATGAAGAAATACGGAGGCAAAATCAACTCCACAAAAAAGATATTTTATTCTGAACTAAAAAATAATAAGCAGACTCTCATTAATAATGACTTCCAAACCACATTACCCTGTGATGAAGAAATACGAGGCAAATCAACTCCTCCACAAAAAGATATTTTATTCTGAACTAAAATAATAAGCAGACTCTCATTAATAATGACTTCCCAAATCACATTTTAGATGAAGAAATACGAGGCAAATCAACTCCTCCACAAAAAGATATTTTATTCTGAACTAAAAAATAATAAGCAGACTCTCATTAATAATGACTTCAAAACCACATTTCAGATGAAGAAATACGAGGCAAATCAACTCCTCCACAAAAAGATATTTTTATTTTGAACTAAAAAATAATAAGCAGACTCTCATTAATAATGACTTCCCAAACCATATTTTAGATGAAGAAATACGAGGCAAATCAACTCTCCACAAAAAGATATTTTATTCTGAACTAAAAATAATAAGCAGACTCTCATTAATAATGACTTCCCAAACCACATTTCAGATGAAGAAATACGAGGCAAATCAACTCCTCCACAAAAAAGATATTTTATTCTGAACTAAAAATAATAAGCAGACTCTCATTGACAATGACTTCCCAAACCACATTTTAGATGAAGAAATACGAGGCAATCAACTCTCCACAAAAGATATTTTATTCTGAACTAAAATACGCAATAAGCAGACTCTCATTAATAATGATTCAAACCACATTTTAGATGAAGAAATACGAGGCAAATCAACTCCTCCACAAAAAAGATATTTTATTCTGAACTAAAAAATAATAAGCAGACTCTCATTAATAATGATTCTCCCAAAACCATATTTTAGATGAAGAAATACGAGGCAAATCAACTCCTCCAATAAAAAAGACATTTTATTCTGAACTAAAAAATAATAAGCAGACCCTCATTAATAATGACTTCCCAAACCACATTTCAGATGAAGAAATACGTGAGGCAAATCAACTCCTCCACAAAAAAGATATTTTATTCTGAACTAAAAATAATAATAAGCAGTACCTCATTAATAATGACTCTCCCAAACCACATTTCAGATGAAGAAATACGAGGCAAATCAACTTCCTCCACAAAAAGATATTTTATTCTGAACTAAAAAATAATAAGCAGACTCTCATTGATTAAATGACTTCCAAACCACATGATTTTAGATGAAGAAATACGAGGCAATCAACTCCTCCACAAAAAGATATTTTATTCTGGAACTAAAAAATAATAAGCAGACTCTCAATATTAATAATGGTTCTCAAACCACATTTCAGATGAAGAAATACGAGGAGGCAAATCAACTCCCCACAAAAAAGATATTTTATTCCTGAACTAAAAAATAATAAGCAGACTCTCATTAATAATGACTTCAAACTATTATCAGATGAAGAAATACGAGGCAAATCAACTCCTCCACAAAAAAAAGATATTTTATTCTGAACTAAAAAATAATAAGCAGAATTCTCATTAATAATGACTCTCAAAACCACATTTTAGATGAAGAAATACGAGGCAAATCAAACTCCTCCACAAAAAGATATTTTATTCTGAACTAAAAATAATAAGACCTCATTAATAATGACTTCCCAAACCACATTTTAGATGAAGAAATACGACGATATTTCAAAAACCGCAATTCACATCAAACAAAATATGATACTTCCACAAAAGACCGTGAACATACCAAACTCTTCTATTGCAACCAGATGCACGATAACTACAAACAGGATGAGAAAATAATAAAAAATATCATTCGTACTAATATATCCCCCGTTGATCCTAATAAAAAATTAATATTAACAAAATAATAATATAAAAGGTACAATACTACTGATTTGATTGTCCGTAATAACTCCTCCTCACCAACTGATGTGTTACGTAAAACCAACATTATGTATCAATCCAAATCTCCCTTGGAAGAATGTATCTCCAACAAAAAAAAGTATATATGTTGGATTTACAACAACCACATTAACTAAACGTCTTACGTTACATTTGTCCGACCATTCATCCCTTTGTAGACATCTACAACAACATTTCTGTCTACATTCACAATATAAAAAAATAATGATCGATAATACAACTATTCCTACATCAAGAAAACAACAAAACCAAACTAGAGATTCTCGAGGCAATATTCATTAAAACACTTAAGCCGTCAATTAATAGAATCAGCTATGAATACTGTAGTAATGTTCTAAAATGTTTGTAAAAAGAACAGTTTTTACATGCATTAACACGTGCATGACCATGACATTACAACATATAAAAAAAATTCCATTTGGTATAATTTTCTCGTTCTAATGAACGCTAGCAATTTGTCAACCGTTATATTTGAAGCAGAAAAAAATTACAGTAACTTTTAGCAACACAGTTTTGGGGTTATTTTTTGTTACCATAACTCACAACCCTGAAGATGATCTCGGAAAGAGATCGAAAGTGCTTGGGTACCTTGATAATAACATCTGTCAACGTTACAGCTCATTTCTGACATCTTTCAATTATAATACGCGAAAGATTATCCGTGAGTATGAACGGATTTTATTAAAAATAAGCAGACACAATGTTTGCAATTTATTTAATCTGACATGTCTAATAGAAAAATTGCTGCCTCAATATTTTTCAATAAAATCAATGTACATTGTACTGATATTACGAGCAAAAACCCACTTCTAAAATGATAACAAATCGATATTTTTCGACTATGACAAATTGTTGGGGGCAAAGGAATCTCTAATAAATGCTGCTCTATAACAATGATTCCAGAAAAGTTTCTTTTAATTTAAGTCGTGCCATTTGATGATTACTAAAAAAATATTTACATAATTTCATGGATGTAAGAAATAATTCGATACACGCTATTGATGAACACCTCTCTTCCAAACGCACAATCTAAAACATGCCTGATAATTGTTCTCCACAGCTTCTTTTTTAATGCATCTTTTTATCTTTGCAATACTTGTCAGAATTATCAGGCAGGTTACTCTCTGCTTTCCTCATCGTCTCCTGACTTCAATGTGCCTTGTGGGCGTTAAATAACCCAAACCTACTTTACTCATTATCACGATTTTCTAGGCGTAGCTTAGATATGGCAACGAACCAAAGACATGGGGCACTCATTGATGATCGAACTCACTACGGAATCGTATTTTTCTAGTGAGTCAAGTTTGCTAACTATTATTCCACGTCGAGTTACGCAATCTTTCCTCACGATATGACCCAAACATTTTAGCTGTCTATTTCTTATGAACGTCGGCCCATTTTATCTGCAACAGTCGACGAACAAATATACAGGATATTTTATATGAACTCATTTGTTTTAAATATTAGAAGTGAATTAAGATTTTTCTTTTACTTATTTTCTGCAGTCAGTTCCGACAAGCGATTGAGACTGCCGGTTTGGTGGAACTTCTGGAGTCTAGCAATGGTCAGCTGACCGTTTTAGCCCCAACAAACGATGCCTTCGACACAATGGAAACAGTGCAGCTCAACAAGTTAATGGCAAATCCTGAACTCTTAAAAAAGGTACGTTAAGGTCAATGGTATTTTTAAGGGTTGTTGTTTTTGTTTAGAAAATAGGGCCTGACGGGTTGTGGATGTCCACTTCTCATTGATAAGCTTCTTTAGAAAACGGCTCACGGCCACATCACGTTGAAACACCTGTTCTCGTACGATCACTAAAGTTAAACAACGTCAAACCTAGTCAGTACCTAGATGGGTGACTGCTTGAGAATACTAGATGCTATAAGCTTGTATGTACAGAAGAGCTTACGGCAACTTCACGTTGAAACACCAGTTTCCGTATGATCACCAAAGTTGAGCAAAATTGAACCTGGTCAGTAACACGATGGGTAACTGCTTGAGAATACCAGGTGTAGTAAGCTTGGATGTGTGGGTGGTGTAATCGATAATGGCACGGGATTGTTAATCGGAGAGCCGAGTTCCAAATTGCTTTGGGTTCGTTATATTGACTTGAGAGCAAATATTCTTGGGAAAGATATGAATGCATCTTTTCTCCCCAAACTATGGATTGACTAGCAGTATAGCCCGGTGTTGCTCGGGTGAAATGAAATTTTAAAATTAATCCATGGTCCTGGAGCTCAGACTCTTTGGACGTTGGCACGAAAGACTAAAAAGCAATAGCTGTTTCCAGTTAAAGCGAAACCGTAGATTGAAAGAAAAATGAATGGATGTAAGTCAAATTTTGATTTCCTGGTATCGATATCAAATCATTTTTTTTTCTTCGTAAACTGAATTTTGAAAGCTAAATAAGTCCTCTGAGTAAATGGTATCATGGATGAGACTAAGAACTACAATTATACCTACTTAGAGCCAAACCCAAATCAAAGACTAAAATAAAAGGGCTGAAAAAACTACAGACGTACCAGCAGATAAACAGACACACACACAAACATCTTGCCTTTCATATATATATATATATATATATATATATATATATATATATTATTGATCTTCTGCACTCTTGTAAGAACTGAAACCTTGAAACTTCTGAATATCGTTTCTTATGATTTTGTCTATGAGTGTATCAAATTTGATTAAAATCGGACCACTCCTTCTATAACTCGATTTTTTTTCGATTATTGATTTTCGATATTTATCTTGTGTACCTCGACACAAAACCTAGCTAAGAACACTCGCAAATGCTTATAGTACAACTGTGTAGATTTTCAAGAAAATAGGTTCAGCCGTTGCGGAGTCTATAGGTAACGGACACACAGTCACACACACACACACACACACACACACACACACACACAAACACACACAAAGTTCCATTTATAAATAAGTTTAAGATTAGTAAGACTTGTATTACTAAACCATTATTATCTCCAGAAACAAATCTTACAATATAAGAAAAATATTTTCTGGCTTTAAATAACCTGATAAAAGGTTGATAAGTACCAGAAAACGAATTAAAAGACGGAATCCATTTCTCTATGCAGATATATCGTTGGCATGCCTCAATAACTGACAGAGAAAGGTGTGAGCGCCTTGGATAATTACACTGCTAGATCTAACTTATCTCTTCAGGCAGTGAATAAAAGCTGTTTTTTCAACCCTGATTTGTTATAGTTATGACTATTTTATGTTTTCAAGCATTTATAATGCAATTAGTTCGGAATTGCACGCGAGGAAATGAGCAAGTTTCACTCGGACAGCTTCTTCCCAAGAACTGTCACTTTTTGCAAGAGAAACCAATGGTAGGGGTATGCATTCCCGACCACTACAATCTTAACCAATTCAAGTTTAGGGTTAACATTTATCTTTCCTACATATCCTCATAAACTGCGTGCCTTACTCTTACTACTCACGCAACAATTATCTTCAGCAAAACCTCTACCTTGAGTGGCCTTGTGTAAGATGAATATTAATAAAAATTAATCGTCTCTATTATAATAAATACTTCTGTACAGACACACACACACACACACACACACACATACATATATATATATACATATATATATCTATATATATATATATATATATATATATATTTTATATATATATATATATATATATATATATATATATATATAATAGAACCTAATGAGCCAGACGAACCTACCTAGGTTTCTCCTAAACGGAACGTCAGGAAAAGCTGGCTTTCCCTGACGATCCGTTTAGGAAAAACCTCGCTTTCTTTGACTATACGTTTAGGAGAAATCTAGGTAGGTTCGTCTGGCTCATTAGGTTCTATTAAGTTCGCTCTACCTTTGTATTGAGCGCTTTCTGTTAGATGGTTACTCGCATCGGGATTTTTTCTTTTTTTTTTTTCTTTTTTTCTTTTTTTTTTGGGGGGGGGGCTTCTTGCCGATTTCTGTCCGAACACTTTTGATAGACTTTCATGTCCTAAGCTCTTTCTTTTTTTTCTTTTTTGAAACCAATCTTTTCCTTCGTTCGAAAGTTTTTGAGGAAGGTTTCGAGACGAGGTTAACTATATATAATCACGTTTATATATATATATATATATATATATATATATATATATATAGTACTGTGCAAAAGTATTAGGACAAGAACTATTTTATCTTTTATAAGGCATCAAAATAAAGTTTAAAATCACCCCTGTCCTAACACTTTTTGCACACTACCGATAGTGTGCACAAGTATTAGGACGGGAGTGATTTTTCTAAAAACCTCACTGAAAGCTAAGTAAATTGCTAATAAATATTGATTATTTAAAACTAGGTGTAAAGAAATGTATTAAAAAGATTTTTTTTCTACTTTCTATTAAACAAGTCATTTTGAAACTACTCTATTGAACATCTATGGGATATTTTGGAAAAAAATTGATAAATCTAATGTTACTTCGCAAGGCATACTTTGGAAACAAATACAAGCTGCTTAGCAGGAGATATCATTAGATACATTGAAGAAGCTTGTGATGCCAATGCCTGACAGAATGTAGGCTGTGATCAAAGCAAAAGGCTATTATACTAATTATTAAATTTAATTTGTAACAAGTATTTTTTCTTGTTAAAGCATTTGTTGAGTAAATCAAATAAAATTACTTTAATTAAATTGTTTATTTTCTGTCAATATGCCTCATAAAAGACAAAATAGTGCTTGTCCTAATACTTTTGCACAATACTGTCGGCAGAAATTTTATACATATATATATATATATATATATATATATATATATATATAGAATAAAAAGTGTTGAGAGGCCGTGAACGTTTAGTTTAAAGTGTATATTTATTGTTGTATAATGATATTATACATATTATGATATTTCAAGTGTCCATAATGGTATTTGTGACGCAACAAGTGTTTCGAGTCTATGATTGACTCTCTTCGGGAAAATAAATTTGTGGCTTTACATATCGAGTTCCTTTTGTTTCTGAGGGCCAAGTTATTGTTTATATATAGGTAAGTAGAAAATTAAAATAAAAATCAAGATAAAGAATAAAGAAATAAATCAAATCAGGGAAGTAAAATTAAAAAATAGAAAATAAAGTAAATCCAATAAATCAAATGTTGGCGTGTTGAACAGTCTGTGTTTTCTCACATCAGCATAAATGGATAAACAAAGAAATAAATGAATGAACCAAGTGGATATCCCAGTTTGAAATGATTATGGCCTGGTGTCCCCTCTTTAGTACTTAAAAATGATTATCTAGACGCCTTTGTTTATTTACATGTCTTTTCATCTGTCAGTTGGTTGCTTTTATTGCTTCGGCGGTGTTTCGAATTTGGTGTGTGTACGTGTGTGCATGTGAGTGTATGTGTGTGTGTGTGTTTGCGTGTGTGTGTGTGTGTGTGTGTGTGTGTGAGCGCTCTTTGATTTCTTCTTCATGTTTTAGAATTATTTTAGAATTATTTTTATGGGTCACCTGGTTGTATTTTATTGTTTGGGGTTATCATTTGAATTGTGTGTGTGTGTCTGTGTGTGTGTGTGTGTGTGTGTGTGTGTGTGTTTTGGGGTGTATATATATATATATATATATATATATATATATATATATATATATATAACTTTCTGTCACGCTGATGCAGAGAGAGACAATGTCGAGAGTGCGTCGGCTCAGTTCATTCAGTTTACTACCGGTTATTAAACTTTACTATCAGTTATGAAAGGTTTTACCGAATGTTGCTCTTTAACAGTGTCCTATTTATTTATTTATTTATTTGCTATTATTATGTCATCAAGTAGTGAAGAATATATATCTATATTCCCTCCTGTAACGCTCAGTGGGGGTGAGGGACAACCTGTGAGGAAACACTCAAAAATCTTCTCAAATATTTTGACGGCAGGTTTACACTCGTAAATAAATAAACGAGTTCACATACCCAACCAGAAGAGGTTCGTTAACAAAATGCGTTGAAGTATTTAACAATCAAATTGATAAATTGGTAAATCGAAACAGTGTGAACATAAAAATCAATTCTGTTTAGTAATGGGCAGTTTCATGCTTTAAATGATTAAATGATCTTGTTTTGTTGACTCTCTCTCTCTCTCTCTCTATATATATATATATATATATATATATATATATATATGAGCTATGAATGAGTAAAACAGTTCTTACCTGTTGTGAGGGCGAGGATATAATATTTTTCAATTATCCCTGACTTTTATTTCATATATATATACCTTTTTTGCTTTGCATTTGTATTTTTATTTTATTTCATTTTATTTTTGTTTATTTATTCATTTATCATTTTGGCCTACATTCTTTGGTTGTAAATCTTGAATTAGATATTATCGCAACATTTTTGTTATTCCGTAATATACCGGGAATATATCAGAGTAACAAAAGTTCCCTGGAATCAGAAAGATTATACGTACTAAATATCATTCAACAAGAAAAAATATGAACACAACTCAACGCTCTCAAAACACATGAAATCTCAAAAACAGAATTAATAAATAATCAAAAATACATCAAATGGTAATGGTGATATTAGGTGTGTCCTTATAAGGAAACATTTGACATTCATTAACCGAGCAGCCAGTGCTGCTTTTGGTTGAAATTTATAAAATCTTCTCTTAAAATAGTTTTTCAGAAAAATAGATTTTTCCAGTTTGGTAGGTGTTATCACCCCTTCCCTTATTGATGGGAGTTTCCTTCCTATTTTTGTATTTAGTGTGGAATGTAAACATCTTGATTATGTCACTGATTTCTCTTTGAGTAATATGTGCTATCCATTTTAATTGTTTCTGCTGTTGGTAGTCCTCAAATGGTGTTGTTTCTGTTATTTGGTACAGTTCTTTGTGATTCTGTAGCGCCAGTCCACAAGGTTCAAAGAAAGATAATGTTTGCCCAAACATGATCCTCACTCACTCGAAGCAATGTTTTACCATAGATCTTAGAAAGCAGTTGCCAACAGTTGATAGTTTAAATATTTTTGAACGAATTTGATAGCATCCATGGCATCCATATGAAAGTCTCGATCTGACGAGGCTATTTAAGAATATGATTTTAGTTTTTAGGTTTATACTTGATTTTGTAACAATTTTTGGTATTGGACGAAACTATTCTATGTTCAATCTACTTTTCTTCTATACTTTGCTATAATTGATCCATACGCCGAGGTATCTGAAGTGTTTTTTATTTACTGATTAGCAGTATAGCCCGGCGTTGCTCGGGTGTAATGAAAGCTTATATATATATATATATATATATATATATATATATATATATATATTATCGATTTTCTGCATTATTGTAAGAACTGCAACCTTAAAACTTCTGAATATCGTTTCTTATGTCTTTGTCTATGAGTGTATCAAATATGATTAAAATCGGACCACTCCTTCTATAACCCGATTTTTTCGATTATCGATTTTCGATATTTATCGGGGGTTCCTCGACACAAAACCTGGCTAAGAACACCCGCAGATGCTTATAGTACAACTGTGTAAATTTTCAAGAAAATCAGTTCAGCCGTTTCGGAGTCTACAGGTAATGGACACACACAAAGTCCCATTCATAAATAAGTTTAGATAGATTTCACATGAAATTTTATTATGAATGAATATATGTGCTACTACTGCTTATATTCCAATTCCAGGTTATAATTTCTGTTTTGGAAAAGTTTTTTTTGAGTCCTGTTTCTTGGAACACTTAGTAGAAGATGTTGAGTTTCTATTCAAGATCAATCTTATCCCAACTATGAATAACTATATCATGAAAAATAAAAAAAAAACGTAACACAACAAAAATGCTAAAATCTTTATAGTAGAAAAAGAAGTTATCACCTTTCCAGAATAATACAAATGCCGCCACAAAACTTCAGATCTCATTTCCAAATTTAGACACGAAAACAAATTCCTTCTACGCTACGTTCAGCCTTATCATTACTCTAAAGACTATGAAACAAATAACCTATAACGTAAAACGAATAAACTTCTTTGTAGCAAGGGGAATGACTTTCTGTGAGGGACAGCAGAAAATATTTTTTAAAAATTATTGGCCAGAATATGTTTCATAGGAAGCTATCAACTTATAACTGTCTAAAAATATCCTTAGATGTCTAAAAATATCCTTAGATGACTAAAAATATCCTTAGATGTCTAAAAATATCCTTAGATGACACCATAACTATCGCCGCTCATTTTCGTTATATCCCGTTTAAAATTCTCTTTTATTTTTCTCTTGTCTTAATAGCATCTGCTTCATCACATGGTGGACCGGATTCTGGTGCCATGCGCTTTGGTTCCGAAGACAATGTACAATATGAACTCAGTCCAAGGCGAGACGCTCACTTTCCGACTGGCTCCCAACGATAATCTGATGGTATTCGATATGCCCTTGTCGAAACCTCCCAACAACAATGCAATGGCTGTCAACGGAATACTTTATAAGTTGAACAGTTTTCTACACTGCGAGTGCCGACCAAAGAACATAGCAACTAAGATCTAAAAGCCTCCATCTCGATGCCAGCATGGAATACAACAGAATTGTTTGTTAACGAATGATTGGTTGATAGAAACATATATGATGAGTTATGCTTTACCAAGTATCATGTTGCGAGAATTCAATTTTTGACAGCAATATTATTTTCTTGATTCGTTCATTGATAAACATAAAATAAGTTTAAAAAATCTTCGAATAAACACACAAGAAACCATTGAAAATCAACGAAATATCGAACTTTTTTTGCATAAAGATTGATCACAAAACACAACATATATATATATATATATATATATATATATATATATATATATATATATATATATTGCTTTTACTCCTTCGGTGTTTACGATCGCGTTCGCACAGCAATTAATATGATAAAAAATATTTTTTTAAGGGATGCTATATTTATGGGTAAAAGAAGTGTTTAATATCAGAAATAGATCGTATGTAAACATAAAAGTGGATACTGTAGTCAATACCAATCGGCGACAGACTGATACATCGAGAAGGCAATCTTCAGGCTATGATGGCCTGAAAATGTGGCTTAGTGATGACCTCAGTGTCTATTTTTCAGCAATCAATTACTGAAGCCTTCTGACGTCAGAACAGAAATAAATGGTTCATGTACGAAACTCTAAAGTCGAAATAACATCAATCAGCCAAATAATAAATTTTGTTTGTACTTATCCTATATATATGTATAGTACTGTGCAAAATTATTGGGACAAGAACTATTTTACCTTTTATGAGGCACATTGACAGAAAATAAACAATTTAATTAAAGTAATTTTATTTGACTTACTCAACAAATGCTTTAACAAGAAAAAAATACTTGTTACAAAATAAATTTAATATTTAGTATTTGCTTTGATCACAGCCTTTATTCTGTCAGGCATTAACATCACAAGCTTCTTCAATGTATCTAATGATATCTCCTGCCAAGCAGCTTGTGTTTGTTCCCAAAGCGTGTCTTGCGAAGTAACATTAGATTTATCAATTTTTTATCCAAAATATCCCATAGATGTGCAATAGAGTAGTTTCAAAATAACTTGTTTAATAGAAAATAGGAAAAATTAAATATAATTTTTTTTAATACATTTCTTTACACCTAGTTTTAAATAATCAATATTTATTAGCAATTTACTTAGCTTTTCACCCTGTAATTGAATTTCAGTGAGGTTTTTAGAAAAATCACCCCCGTCCTTTAATATTTTTGCACACTATCGGTAGTATGCAAAATATGTTAGGACAGGGGTGATTTTAAACTTTATTTTGATGCCTCATAAAAGATAAAATAGTTCTTGTCCTAATACTTTTGCACAGTACTGTATATATATATATATATATATATATATATATATGAAAAAGATATATCAAGAACAATTTTAGGAAGATTAATGACAAAGTGGGAAATGGTTTTTTGCGTGACGCATTTTCTTCTTTAGAAATTCGTCGGATGAAAGTGATATTGACGTTGATGTAATTTCACATGCGTATGAAGGAAAGGAATAAAAAAAAAGATTTAAATGTGCTTTCGATATATAGTCTAGACGAATTCATAATAAAATCATCACCAAAATGAAAATTAAATCGGCCAGACTATATCCCCAAAACTCATACCTAAAAAGAAAAAGTGAATTTAAAAATTCTGCGACCCCTCTCCCTTAGGCGTATGTGTAATCACATCAGCGTTAATATCACTTTCGTCTGGTGAAGTCCTAAAGGAGGAAACGCGTCAACTTTGTGACAGATTTTTCTTATTTCATCTCTTGTCGATAACACAAATATGAAATTCATGTATAACGCAATCTTCAGGTGCTGAGTATAGACTGACGGTTACATAATTTAAATTTAAAATAAATATATACTCATCCGCAGACAGTCCTGTTTCGCAGTTCATCAATACGGCTAGACATTTGTTTGCTTCTAGCCAAGATTGAAACCCGACCGAATTGGCATCAATCGGCGGTGCTAACCTCTTAAGCTATGGGCGCTCGGTGGAGGAAAGTGGATTTATATATTTGTAAAAAAATATATTATTTTAGAATTGAGAATATTAATTTTATATATAAAGCAGAAAGGGAAATTACTGGTTCGTTGAATAAAAATTTAAAAAAAACAAACCATAAATTCCATTGTAAATTAATCTGAATCAACGTATTTGAATAGATCATTATTTTTAATCCTACGTGTAATCATCAAATTATTTCTCTTATTTAATAAGATAAGGTTATTTAAATATTTTAAGACAACTAATTTTTTGACAAGACACAAATTGCTTCTATCACCTTTCCTATTGTAAGATTTCTTTTGCTACAATATCCCACGTTATGATGTGTACATTACCACCAGTCTTTAACTGCCAGAAATGTTTTGAGATAGTAGTGTTGTTTATGTATTTTATGTTACCCAAAGTCATTCGTTGATAGTAGAAATTAATTTTCAAAGCATTTTCAGTTGAAACAAAATAAAATTTGACATCGTTACCGGAATGTGTGCTAGTTCTGTATATAATATTATCACTTATACATTGACTGTTTGAGGGACACATCATATTTTATGGCCGTTGCATTTTTTTAATTAACTCTGTTTTCAGCATTGAACATATATTTGCTTAATATAATATTGTTATTTGGGGAATATAGATTTATCGATGTTAATAACGCAGCTATAACTGAACTTTATTTTTGTTAAAAAATCTTTTTTAGTGAATGATCAAAGTGCTTATGAATTAAATTTAGGAAAATTCTTCCAATATTCTTTTGAACATTGCGATTATATAATATTAATATTATATTATATAATATTATATTATATTATATAATATTATATTATATAATATTATATTATATAATATTATATAATGTTACACCTACGATGTTTCTGTTTATTTTTACCTTTTTTTTTTTCTAGATATTCTAAATTTACTTTGTATTTGCTTAGTTCTAAAGATTATAAATATTTAATTTTATTATTTTCAAATATTTCTTCATTGTTAGAGTTGGTAGATAATCTTACTTGGAATGATTTACATAAATTACCTAGAATTTCATGATGGTGTTTGGAATCTTTACTGACGTATCTATTAATCTGACATTTGTATTAATCCTATATCTAGATCTTTGGAATATGCTTTGTAATAAACAGTATTCAAGTTCAAGGGTACATCAAGAAAGTTGTTCACTTTAATATTGGTGGGTTTTTTTGTTTTTTTTTTTTATAAGCGTTTCACCCCGAGCAAGGCATGTCACTGCCACTACTGTGCAGGGTGCTACGTAGAGTGGAGAAAGGCTGATTAAATATAGGAAATAACAGAGGGTGGGTGAAAGGCGGGTAGGGATACCGAGAATGAGGGTTGGGTAAATGAGAGTGTTGTGAGAATAGTTGGGAGTTAGTGTGATAGGAGATGTCTATTGACCCTACATTTAAACACCTGGAGATTGTAACTGTCGGGAAAGCAGACTTGTGGAAGGGAGTTCCACAGGCGGGAAGCGCGAGAAAAGAAGCTGTTGAAGTAGAATTTACGGTTACATCTTATTTGTTTAACTGTAAAAGGGTGGGACCTAGTTGCTAATCTAGTATCTCGTGTAAATTCGTGCTTAGGCGGCACCAGTGATCTAAGCTCATCGGAGCAGAAGCCATGAAAGTACTTGTAGAAGAGGCACAGGGAAGCTACATCACGCCGGTGTGAGAGCGGCTGCAGCCGGTCTGCCAAGTCAGTATCAACCACGTTACAGATCCTCCTTTGTATTTTGTCAAGAAGCCCAAGGAGAGCAGCAGGGGCACCCGACCAGATATGGCAGCAATATTCAATACACGGGCGGATGGTAGATTTGTATATGTGCAGAATAGTTTCAGGTGGGAAAAATTTCCGGGCCCTGCACAGGGAGCCCACTTTCATAGCAGCAGATTTGGCAATGGGTTCAATATAGTCATTCCATTTGAGGTCCGCCGAGAGTTGGTAGTGGTAATATTTAGCTCGGGAGCTTTGAAAAATTTTATCAGTTCCTTTCTCAATCGATCTATATTTCTTTGTTGTTGTTTTTTTTTGTTTTGTTTTGTTTTTTTGTTTTTGTTTTTGTTTTTTTTTCACAAATCCCAACAGTTTCACGTGCTTCTACTGAATCATATGCTCCCATAGCAATATCAATGTCTGGATCATTTCTTTTGGTCCAGAGATAACCATTATGGAATAATGTAGGGCTTTGTGTCTGCTCCCATGATATTACTTTCTCGATCACTAATAAGACAGTAATTCTTTGCTAAATTGATAGCAAACTATCAGATTGTCAGTGATAGACGAATAAAAGTCACAAACTTCAAGTTGAATGGACGTACATTCTTTCTTGCTTTTTATATTAGTAAACCATTCTATGGCTTTTGTTGTTTTATGCCACTGGTTAATTTCTAGAGCACCTTTCGTCCATTTGCTCGTTCTTTCAAGGAGATTTTTTGCTGATTTTACCGATATAATTTTAGTTGGGCTGAGTCATCGGCATTGTGGTTTCTTTAGGAAATATCCGTTGTGGTCTTTAAAAGTAGTGAATACTTTGTGAAATTTACAAACCCTATCTTCAATTTTTAATTCAGTGGCTAATTTCTGGCTTTACTATTAATGTTATTTCTCCAGTTGCTGGTTACCTTTTTATAAAATTAATAGCGTTGGGGTATATATCTGCACCAATTTAGTAATGGCTACCCATCTTCTCTGCTTTCATTATTATTTTATCAGATTTTTATCATTTTATATCTTTTTGCATTTTTTTCCGTTGGAAGTTTTAGTGAATTTAATTCTATTACCGAGAATAGATATTTCTAGAATATTTTCTTCTGACTGAAATTTATAAAGTTCAGCATCTTTTAAGTCTAAGTTTAAACTCGTTTCTGTGTTTAAAGAAGAGTGTCCACATCATTCTTTTTATGACGCTATCGATTTTGTGTAAAAGGTTTAGTTTATAAGATATTTTATCAGGAACCATGATGTTTTTATTGAAATGTTCCATGTTAATTGCTTCCATATTTCAAGAATGGAAATAAGTTTTATTACACATATAAAAGTGCTAAACTAAAAGGAACAAAATATAAATATAATTTATCGCACATTTTGTGCTGGTGTTAATAAAACAGTGCTCGATGTAAATCAACAAGGCTGTTAAGTATATATTAATAAATATACATAAATATATACATCTCTCCCTCGCCGATAGCACGACTCGGAGTTTCATGCACAACGCAAGCATATTTTCTGGTTCCCACCTTTGCTGTTCCTGACACATTTCAACCAATACATTTTTTCGGGCTTCTCCGGGTGTATGTCAGGTTGTATAGTCTCTTTGTTTGTTTTTGTTTGTTTTTTATTTTGTTTTTGTTTTTTTGGGGGGGGGTTGTTTTGTTTTTGTTTGTTTGTTTTGTTTTGTTTTTTAATGCAATAAGAACTTTCTGCAGTAGTATGATAAGTAGCAAGTCAGCCTATCCGACCAATTAATTAATGCAATAATTTCAATCCTAAAATGAGCCCTACAAACATGAAAAATGCACCGATGGAAACGTTGTTATAAAGGAAGATGAAAACAACAACCAGAAAAATATATGAAATAATAATGAATCATGAAAATAACTGATCTGATAAAAGCTGAACATATTTTGATTGGGCATCGATTTTAAAGATGCTTTCAATCGAAAGAACGTGAAACTTTAAATGAAATAAAATTAACGAATAGAATTAAATTAATTAATTAGAATTAAATTAATTAATTAGAATTAAATTAACGATTAAAGAATTATTCTTCAAATTATCAGAGTAGCCATGAAAATTATGGGATTATTTATGTAGTGTTCAATTTTGTAACATAAAAGTATTTATTGCAAACATAAAAAACTCACAGTCGGAATAAATATTTCTGATTATTTTTTACAAATATTCATAATATCCGTTTAATTTTTATATATAATTTTAAAACCATGAGAAACTAAGTCAGCACAAGCAACAGCAGGTCAGTCAGTTGAGTGCCATACGTGAGAAACACTTGGGCGATCATGTATCGACAGAGACATGACTGATTGGGCAGAAGATTATCCCGCAGTAGGTTGCCATTACTTTCTACGGTAGAATGGTTGCCAGCCAAGGCTATAAAACCCAATCTGTCCTGTTATTTGACTCATAGCTAGAGGGAGAAATATGTATTATATTATTACGTAGTAATTAGTGGGGGATCATTTTATTACATCATAACAATAGAAAACTGATCCCCCACTTTATAAACAGTAGACGCCTTAAACATGATTCCAATTATTATATTCAGTCAGTCAGTTGAGTGCGACATGTGAAACACGCTTAGGCGATCATGTCTCTAAAGAGACATAAATGATTGGGCAGAAGATTATCCTGCAGTAGGTTGCCATTACTTTCTGCGGTAGACTGGTTGCCATCCAAGTCTATAGAACCCAATATGTCCTATTATTTAACCTATAACTGGAGGGAAGAAACGGATTAATAGCTTTCCCAAGGGTATTTATGCTTAAGTGAATGCAAGAAATTCAACTGGAATTCGAACTCGGCTCTCCGATTCCTCGTTCCGAGCCGGTAACCATTGCACCACAACGCACTAAATTGAATACAATAGTTTAATTTTAGCCAAAATATACTTCATTTATTTACGTTTATTTGCATTTACTTATAGTAAACTAAGAAATATACTCTAATACTCGGTGTATTCTGCTGTGTCCAAGGATTCTTCTTGTTTATTAGATATTTTGTTCAAAGGCATATCTGCAAAGATAACTAAAGAGCAAAATCCAATTATTTTTAATGTTTTAACTGGCCATATCATTGTTTTCTTTTGTTTGTATAACGGAATGTCGTCCGGCTTTTATTTATTATTGCTTATTCACTTTTTCACCGTTTAATGGCATTTTTAAGAGAATATTAAGTGATAATTTTTCATATTATTTTTTTAATTCTATTATCTACTCAGCATGGCTTAGTATGACACAAGGCTGAAATTATCGGACATTCGGTAAGAATCAAACTAAAAATAATAGTAATTGAAAGGACTTCGCTGCAATAGTTATATTCATTGCTACATTGATATATTTATTTTTTTTATAATCATAACGCTCCACGCAAGGTATTTTACTGCCACTGTTCTGCCACTCTATCAAATAATCTTCTAAAAATAAGAATACCTGTTCTATACTGTTTCAGACACACCAATATATATATATATAGTCGATACTCGTATTTTTTTTATAATCATATCGCCCCAAGCAAGAGATTTTACTGCCACTGTTTTGCAGGGGATTACATAGAAGGAAAGTTATGAAAAAGAGTGACAGGTTATAGGGGGTGTCAGAAAAAGGGTGAGAGAATGATGAGAATACTGATGAAAGTGGAGTGGACGGAGAAAGGAGCATGAAAGAGAGGATGCAGGTTAGTGAGATAGGAGATGACTTTGGACTTTACATTTAAATTCTTGGAGATTGTAGCTATCGGGAAAGCAAGTAAACGGAAGGGAATTCCACAGGCGGGAAGTACGAGAAAAGAAGCTGATGGAGTAGAATTTGTGTTTACATTTTTATTGGTTTCACAGTAAAAGAGTGGGACCTAGTTGCTAATCTTGTGGCTCGGGTAAATTCATATATAGGGGGCACCAGCTCGGTAGCCATTACCTAACGCCGAGCTGAAAAGGTTTTCAATAATGTTTTGACAGTATAAATCAGTTATTTTTACTCACGGAACGAACGGTGATTAGGTGAGATCATTTTTTGGTTCGTCTAAAGTAAAATCTATCGAATTTGTCAAAAATTAAATAACAACAATTATTATTATTATTATTATTATTATTATGAAGATGATGATGATGATGTGCCTGGTATACCCTTATTAAACTGGGTGTTATGATGGGTATATTGGGTTTCGTATATTTGTACCAATACTCTCTCACTCAATAAAAAAATAATAATAATCCGAAATGTAGATTCTGCGATGAATATCCAAAACAATTGACCAGCTTGTTTCATGTTGCACGGTATTAGTATCCTAGTGATTATAAAACTCGGCATGAAAGTGTGGAACACTGGACATTATACAATTTTTACGAGAAGATAACTAAGAAACTGGTATGAACATCACCCAGACCCGGTTACAGAGAGAGGACCTGTAACATTTTTATGGAACTTTATAATAAACACAGACAGAACAATCAGAGTTAATCGCCCAGACATCGTGATCAAAAACAACAAGAACAGAAGGTGCTTTCTTATTGACATGGCAGTCCCTGTAAATGGAAACGAGAGTTTAAGAAACTGGTATGAACATCACCCAGACCCGGTTACAGAGAGAGGACCTGTTATAATTTTATTGGACTTTATGATACACACAGACAGAACAATCAAAGCAAATCACTCGGACATCGTGATCGAAGACCACAAGAACAGAATATGCTTTCTTATTGACATGCCAGTCCCTACAGATTGCAATGTATTTTTAAAGTTCTTAAAAAACTATTAAAATACAAGGATGTTGAAGTGGAAATCTTTAAAATGTGGTACATTAAGACATCAATAATTCCAGCTGTGTTTAGAGTTCTCGGTTTAATTGGGAAAAGATCTGATAGACTCCCGAAAAGGATCCCTGATAACACATGTCTCAAAGAAATACAAAAAATTGTTCTCACAAATACAGCTCGCACCTTACGAAGGGTAAAGTGAGTGTGCTCTTAAGTTCAAAAAATGGTTCAGTGAAATTTTCATAATGCCATTTCGGACCGTGGGTTTCTGGTTGAGAACAAAAATAAGTATTCAACAGAAATCAAAGGTAGTTGTAGTAGTGATGATGATTATGATGAAGTAGTAGTAGTAGTAGGGCTGATGATGATGATGATGATGATGATGAGGTAGTAGTAGGGATGATGATGATGATGATATAGTAGTAGTAGTAGTGATGATGAAGAAGTAGTTGTAGTAGTAGTAGTACTAGTAGCAGTATTTGGTATACACTTATAAGACTGAATGACATGAGTATATTGGTCTCTGCATATGTGTACCCCAGCTTCACTTTGCTGGCTCTCCCTCAATAAAATAAAATATATGTAGTTCATATCTATTATATCACAAGCCCACATTATCGAACCCCTGTTTAGGATACAGTCCACAACTCTATCTATTAAACTTCTATACCATTTCTGAGGAAACCATGCTATTGATAATAGAAAATAAAACCTAAAAGTGTGATGCTTCTTGCAATGACTCATCCCATCGATGTTAATGACTGATTTTTATGGCTTATCAACCCTTTTTAGTTTATTTCATACCGAAATATATTTTGGATTTTAAAAGTAATCATTTTGACAAGGCAATTAACAATCTCTTAAGATAACAATGGGTATTCAAGATACAAGTCTCATTATTTAATCCATAGTTTGGGGAAAAGAGATGGATTTCGACATTTCCCAAGGCCCCATCGAGAAGTTAATTTTAGAAATTTTATAGAATAACTTTTACGCAAGTATGACTGGCTAAGTGCGCTATACAGATTGCGGATTCACATCACTTTTAACATTAGAAATTGCTATTTTGAAATCTTCAATGATTTATAAATTTAGTCATTGAATTCTCACGCCTGCAACTTTACTCTCTGATAGTTACTCACAAATTTATTAAAAGCAAAAACAACGGCATCGATTAAAAATAGTTCCGTATTTTAGCAATTATTGTTGTTATGGTTATGGCCTTTCTATATTATGGTTAAGACCTTTCTATATTATGGTTATGGCCTTTCTATATTATGGTTATGACCTTTCTATATTATGGTTATGGCCTTTCTATATTATAGGGTATGGCCTTTCTATAAGGTTATGACCTTTCTATATTATGGTTATGACCTTTCTATATTATGGTTTTGACCTTTTTATATTATGGTTATGACCTTTCTATATTATGGTTTTGACCTTTCTATATTATGGTTATGGCCTTTCTATATTATGGTTATGACCTTTCTATATTATGGTTATGACCTTTCTATATTATGGTTATGGCCTTTCTATATTATGGTTATGACCTTTCTATATTATGGTTATGGCCTTTCTATATTATGGTTATGGCCTTTCTATATTATGGTTATGACCTTTCTATATTATGGTTATGGACCTTTCTATATTATGGTTATGGCCTTTCTATATTATGGTTATGACCTTTCTATATTATGGTTATGGGCCTTTCTATATTATGGTTATGACCTTTCTATATTATGGTTATGGCCTTTCTATATCATGGTTATGGCCTTACTATATTATGGTTATTGGCCTTTCCATATTATGGTTATGGCCTTTCTATATTATGGTTATGGCCTTTCTATATTATGGTTATGACCTTTCTATATTATGGTTATGGCCTTTCTATATTCATGGTTATGGCCTTTATATTGGCCTTTCCATATTATGGTTATGACCTTTCTATATTATGGTTTATGGCCTTTCTATATTAATGGTTATGGCCTTTACCTTTATATTATGGTTATGACCTTTCTATTATTTTGGTTATGGCCTTTCTATATTATGGCCTTATGAACCTTTCTATATTTTATGGTTATGGCCTTTGGTTATATTTATTATTAGGTTATGGCCTTTCTATATTATGGTTATGGCCTTTCTATATTAATGGTTATGGCCTTTACCTTATATTATTATGGTTATGACCTTTCTATATTATGGTTATGGCCTTTCTATATTATGGTTATGACCTTTCTATATTATGGTTATGACCTTTCTATATTATGGTTATGGCCTTACTATATTATGGTTATAACCTTTCTATATTATGGTTATGGCCTTTCTATATTATGGTTATGACCTTTCTATATTATGGCTATGACCTTTCTATATTATGGTTATGGCCTTTCTATATTATGGCTATGACCTTTCTATATTATGGTTATGACCTTTCTATTTTATCGTTATGGCCTTTCTATATTATGGTTATGACCTTTCTATATTATGGTTATGGCCTTTCTAATTGATATTCTGAGCAAAAAAATGAATTTATCTCATTCATGCAACCCTGTAGATCTACGACGAAGTGTTTTATACATTTTTCTTAAATCCTTTATTTAAACTGTAAGTCTCTCTCTCTCTCTCTCTCTCTCTCTCTCTCTCTCTCTCTCACACACACACACACACACACACACACACACACACACACACACACACACACACACAGAGTTAGGTTTTGTGGTTTAATATTCCATCGGTGAGAAGTAAGTTCCACCCGAACAGCATCTTCCTGCGAATCACTGCCCTGTGGAACAGGCTCACAAGTGGATGTTTTCCCGATCGCTACAATCTTAATCCGTTCAAGTCTACAGTCAACAGTTATCTTCTCCTATCCATATAAACTGCTTCTTAACGTAACCCTTCACTTGGAGTGGCTCCCTACCTTGTATAGGGTGAATCTTATTGCAAAAGGGAGAATTTTTCTTTCTCATAGCGACTTCATTTTTTTTTCCTTTTTCATAATTCTACACGCAATAAAACAATAATTTGGTTTGTATCATGAAATGTATGTACCGTTAAGTGCCTTACCTCTAATAATAATAATAATAATAATAATAATAATAATAATAATAATAATGATAATACAAAAATAAAAATTCAAAAAAAGGTTCTCACAAGTAGCATCTCCCACATTACGATGGGCTTTATCAATGTAAAATGCATGTTTTTTTAATGGTCAGTGGAAAATGTCATGATGTCATTTCTGACCTTAGGTTTCCCGGAAGAAAATGAGTATACATCAGAAAACAAAGAAAATAATAATAATAATAATAATAATAATAATAATAATAATAATAATAATAATACAAGACAACAACTATTGACTAACACACATGGAAACAACAAAAGTGGATGATGCAATCAGTCATACAACACGAAAGCAGAAAGAAAAAATATTCAATCATGAAAGAAGGTTGTAAATACAAACTGAATTTAAATTTAGTAGATTCTGTAGCAAACCCAAAACAGAGCCCAATAACCAACAGTTGCAGCAAAAATTATGAAAAAGTTAGCCAAGGATACATAAAACAACACTGGCAAGACAAGCCTCTGCATGGCCAATATCAAAAACGTGTTAATAAAACCGATGTTGATAAAATTAATACTCATCGATGGTTACGAGCATCTGGATTAAAGGCTGAAACGGAAGGTTTTATACTTGAAGCGCAAGACAAGAATCTTTGCACTTGAAACTTTCAGGCAAATATCACACATAATAATGTGGATTTAAAATGCAGGTTCTGTGACAAATATCAAGAAACCACAGACCATCGAATCTCAGGATGTTCTGTACTTGCGCCAAATGAATATAAAAATCGTCACGATAAAGTGGAGCAATACTTACACTGGACAATGTGCAAACACTTTGGAAAATATGTTATCAAACACTGATATGAACATCACCCAACACTAGTTATAGAAATGGAAGCATCACAGCTCTATATGATTACACCGACTTCACAGGTAGAAAGAGTGAAGCAAATAGACCTGACATAATTGTCAACAACTGAAAATAAACCTTACCTAATTGATATGGCTTGCCCAACGCACTGTAACATAGCAACCAAGGAATTTGAAAAACTATCAAAGTATAAAGACCTGGAAATCAAAATAGAAAAAATGTGGAAACTGAAAACAAGAGCAGAACCAGTCATAATAGGTGCGCTTGGAATGATAAAAATCGCAACACATTGAAAAAAAATCCCTGGAAATCCCAACTTAAGAGAAATACAAATAATTGTCTTGATAAGAACAGCTCACACACTAAGAATAAATTTGTCCATTTAACGCTAGGGATATTATGAGAGTTAGAAAAATAAATCATGTAATGTAGCCGAACAACACACCACTACCCGCAGACTTGGTAGGTAGTGTGACCATAGTAGAAATCGAAATATAATGATGATGATGATGATGAAAATAATAATAATGATAATAGTAATAATAGTAATAAAATTAATCGAAATAATAATAATAATAATAATAATAATAATAATAACAATAATAATAATAATAATAATAATATGGAACAAAACAACACATTGAAAGAATCCCTGGAAACCCCAGCTTAAGAGATATACAAAAAATTGTCTTATTAAGTACAGCCCACACACTAAGAAAAACTTTATCTATGTAACGCTAGGGATGATAGGGAAGATAGAAAAAAACATGAAATGGAGCCATAACAACACGCCACGACCTGCCTTAGGTCTTCCCGCAGACTTGGTTGGTAGTGCGACCATAGCAGAAATCGAAATATGATGAAAAATGACATAATAATAGTGATAATAATATTAATAATAATATGAGTTTGATCTTAGCGATTTTGTTTGTTTTGTTTTGTTTTGTTTTGTCTTTTTTTTACAGTAGAAAATGTCATTTCTAACCTTAGGTTCCTGTCTGAAACTCAGAAGTAAATCTGTATGCAACAGAAATCCAAGGAAATAATAATAATAATAATAATAATAATAATAATAATAATAATAATAATAATAATAATAACAAAAGAAAATAAGCCATCTATTTTACATGGATGACTTGAAGTTATATGCTAAGAATGATAATGAGCTGGAAGGTCTTCTGCAAACTGTAAAATGCTTCAGCGAAGACATTGGAATGAAATTTAATTTGAATAAATGTGCTAAAGCTACAGTTTTACGTGGATCAATACAAGAAACATCCTCAATTAGCCTAGACCCTGCTGTAACAATAAAAGAATTGAAACCAGAAGAAGCTTATAAATACCTAGGTGTAAATGAGAGCGAAAACATTCACCATAAAAAAATGAAAGAAATAGTGCGGAAAGAGTACTATAGAAGGCTACGAATGATATTAAAAACTGAATTAAATTCACAGAACAGAGTTATGGCCATTAATAGCCTTGCAATCCCAGTTGTCCAATATAGCTTTAACATCTTAAACTGGACTCTAAACGATATCAGGCGAATGGATGCTAAAACAAGAAAGCTTCTTTCTAAGCATAAGATGCATCATCCAAAGGCTGTAGACCGTCTATACATACCCCGTAAAGAAGGTGGAAGAGGTCTTATTCAGCTGGAATTGTCATACAAGACAACAACTATTGGCTTACTAACATACATAGAAACAACAAAGGATTGGATGATACAATTAGTAAGGCAACATGAAGAAAGAAAGAAAAAATATTCAATAATAAAAGAAGGCAGTAAATTCAAACAAGATTTACAGTTAGTAGATTCTGTAGAAAAGCAGAACGGAAGCCAATTGCGTCTATTGCGGCAAAGAATATGAAAATGAAAGCCAAAGATAAAGCTCTTGAACAGATGAAACAGCGCTGGCAAGACAAACCTCTGCATGGCCAATATCCAGTACGTGCCAATAAATCCAATGTTGACAAAGTTAATACTCATCGATGGTTACGTGCATCTGGATTAAAGTCTGAAACTGAAGGCTTTATTCTTGCAGCACAAGACCAAAGTCTTTTCACGAGAAACTTTCAGGCAAATATTATGCATAATAATATGGATCCAAAATGCAGGTTTTGTGATAAACACCAAGAAACAATAGACCACCTAATCTCAGGCTGTTCTGTGCTTGCCCCAAATGAATATAAAAATCGCCACGATAGAGTTGGGCAATATTTACATTGGGCAATATGCAAACATTATGGAAAAGCTGTAGGCAAACACTGGTATGAACATCACCCAGCACCGGTTACAGAAATTGAAGATGTAACCATTCTATGGGATTCCACCATCTACACAGACAGAAAAATTGAAGCAAACAGGCCAGACATTATTGTTAAAAACCAGGAGAAAACTTGTCTATTAATTGATATGGCTTGTCCAGCGGATTGTAACATAGCAATCAAGGAATTTGAAAAACTGTCAAAATATAAAGACCTGGAAATTGAAATAGAAAAAATGTGGAAATTGAAAACAAGAGTTGTGCCAGTGATAGTAGGTGCACTTGGAATGATAAAAAATGGAACAAAACAACACATTGAAAGAATCCCTGGAAACCCCAGCTTAAGAGATATACAAAAAATTGTCTTATTAAGTACAGCCCACACACTAAGAAAAACTTTATCTATGTAATGCTGGAGATGATAGGGAAGATAGAAAAACATGAAATGGAGCCATAACAACACGCCACTACCTGCCTTAGGTCTCCCCGCAGACTTGGTTGGTAGTGAGACCAAAGCAGAAATCGAAATATGATGAAAAATGACATAATAATAATAATATAAAAATGAAGCTGCCATTTTGTTTTTAAAATAAAATGTTTCACAAAACTGTCGTCTCAGAAACTATGCTAATGAATAACATCGTGGCTACTGCACATACATACTTAGCTGCATTAAGAGGCAAGCCTGTTGATTCTAATGTTGTACTTACGAGGAATTTTAGCAAAGAATGTAAATGTATTTGCATTATTACGAGAGAGAGAATTTTGTCCTTCTGTTTCCCCTGACAAGTTTATCCTTAATTATTCAAAACCTCTTCTCTTGTGTGCTAATTTCTCTACCCCTATCTTTGCTTTGGTTCCACCCAATGAACATTTCAATAGACACAAACACACGCACACATACAGAGACGCGCGCGAGTGCACGTACACACAGCTATAGTGACCGTGATAATAGATCAACGAAAATATATAGAACTGTATTTGAATTCCAGTAATAAATGTTATATTGTTGTAAGTTTTTTGTTGTTTTTTTTTCTTGTTGTTTTTGTTTGTTTTGTTTTCCGCTTGTTTCAAGGGAACAAATAGTATTTAATGGCCTCACTACGGTAGCAAATGTTACAGGGTGGTTGTTATATGGTCATCGAACGTTTAGACATGAGCACAGACAGAAAAAAGAATATGCTCAATTCTTGTCATTTGTACAACAATGGCGCTTTTAGTTCATTAGGGAGGTGATGCTCTGGAATTGAAATCTCCAAAAACTAACTGAATATATTCAAAAGAGCAGGAGTGGGCGTTTTCAAGGAAAACGCTGTTTAAATGATGCAACAAAAAAGAAAACGGTAAAGAGCCACTCAATGTAGAGGTTTGCTGAGTAAGAGAAACAGGTTATGGGGATATATGGGAAAGATAACGGTTAACACTTGACTTTAACATGTTAAGATTGTAGTGATCGGGGAAGAATATATACGTCTCTTGATGTCGTTTTTTATCTTCCGACCGCATTTTCTTTACGTTTTTGGACGGATGGATCCAGTTTGTTTCTTCGCCTTGCGGACACGACTAAGAATTGAAAGGCTAACACCAACATTTTCCCCAATCACTCTGTAAGGCTTGCTAGTGTGTTCGTGTACCGTTACAATTTTCGTACGCTTCCCTGGAGTAATGTCCATCGCAGACAATGGTCATAAGACAACTAATTGACAGTCGAGACAATAGTGTCTGGGAGTGATAAAAATCTGATGCAGTCACGAATGATGCAATATTTTTCAAGGCCAAATAAATTTTATCCTCGAAAAGGGATTCATATTACTGTACAGCGATACAAATGATCTAATCTGGGGAAATCGATTACACCCTGTCACTCCAGTGGTTCTAAAACTGACCGTATGGTGAAATAAAGTACACTAAAGCTGCTGTTTCAATTAATTTGCACAATGATATATATCTATCTGTCTATCCATCTATCTACCAGTGGATGCAATCGAAGTCGCAGGTTTTACACAGATTGCCTTCTTCTCGATGGATGGTTTAACAAACGCAGTAACGCTTATGGGTCTTGCATTTATATATATATATATATATATATATATATATATATATATATATATATATACACATCTCTCAAAAGAACGGGCATTAAAAACCAATCCGGACGATAATACATTTAAGCAAGGATAACATTTTTAAAATAATAAAAATTAGTTTTTTATACAAAAACATGCATATAAAAAATACAAATGTGAAATTCTAAAATAAATTTCACAAATGTGAAATTCTAAAATAAAATTCTAATAATAAAAATTAGTTTTTTATACAAAAACATGCATATAAAAAATACAAATGTGAAATATATATATATATATATATATATATATATATATATATATATATATATATATACACCCTTGTACAAATTAATTGAAACAAAACGAATAATGATTTCTTAAGATCTTTCACACTTTCCTTGATCACGTATACGTCGTCTCTTGGTGTCGTTTTTAAAAAAAAAAAATAGAAATTGATTACACCTTGTAATAATAGAAATAGAAATTGATTACACCTTGTAAAAATAGAAATTGATTACACCTTGTAAAAATAGAAATTGATTACACCTTGTAATAACCCCAGATTTCAACAAGTTAAGATTTTAGCAACCGAGAAAGCATCCTCTTGGGAGTTGGTTCCGCAAAATAGTGGTTCATGGGAAGAAGCTACTAGAGTGGAACTTAGATCTCACAAATTGGAACCGACAATTATTCTAGCATCTTTAGCAATAGATCATAAGTACGAGTTCCATCTGACGTCTGGATTGGGTTTAAGTCTCAGTCGATGCTCAAAGCACCTCCTGAAAGAACACCCGTTCATCGCTATTGTTGAAAGTTCTGGATCTACTCAGTAATGATGAACGACACGAGTTTGGTTTTCGAAGCTTTGAATGTGACAAGCCAGTTTTTCAACTACTAAGTTTTTAGAGTTAGGTCACTGTAGAGATCAGTTGTCAAACACGGGTCATCTAGATTTTGGGAGGTGCACCCAAATACCGTTGTATCATCAGTACAGATATTCACAAATAACCGGAGTATACTCTTTGGCAGATCATTTATGTTAAGTAAAGAGGGTTGGACCGATAAGCGAACCTTTAAGGATACCGGGCTTGACCGTTTATCTCACCGAGGACAGGCCATTAAGAACTACCTCAGGGATTTACACGTTAGGAAGGACTTTATAAGCCAGAAGGCTCTTCCACAGAGCTCGTGCGGTAACCCTACAGAGCTTGTGCCGTAAACCCTTTCTGCCAAACTTTGTCACCTTCTGACAAGAAAAACTTTCTGACCTGACACAGTAACCAAACCATCCTAACAGTAGATTCAGCTATAGATCTGATATATTTGTTTCACTTCAGGTTGGTTAAAAGAATGAGGCCAAGGAGTCGTAGTGTGTTGCTCTCCAGGAGACTTGGATCAATCATGCTAATAGCGGACAGGAAAACTTCTCTATAGTTGCTAAGGAAGAACAGTTTTGTTTTGAAGGCATTAAAACCTACAAACCATTTCTTGTCCCGGTTAATCACTAAATGAAACTTTGTTTTAAGTGTAGCAGCCAGATTTACTTTGTCAACCTCAGAAGATTTTATATTGAGGTGGGAGTAAATAACATTAATAAATACAGGGAGTGTGTACATTGAAACCAACTCTGCATAGCGGTTGTTTGACCTTTCACTGCGATATTTAAGCCAAATCAGAATTCATTATTGATTTCTTTTATTTATTACATTACTGATTCTCCTTTGGATATTGTCAAGAACCTCGAGATGAATAGCAGAAGCACCCGACCAGATATGGCAATAGTATTCAATGCATGAATGAACGTTATATTTATAAATGTGCAAAATCGATTCTGACGAGAAAAATAATCTGCCTCGGCACAGTGACCCAACTTTCATTACAAACAGCTATAGATTCTACACGTCTACACGCCGTTATAAATTCAGTGTAGTCGTTCTACTTCAGATCAGTTAAGAGAGTGAGTCCAAGGAGGCGCAGTGTGTTACTCTCCAGGAGACTTGCATTAGACATGCTAATGGCTGGCAGGAAAGTTTTATCTGTGGCGGTTAGAGGAGAGCAGTTCTGTTTTGGAGGCATTCAAATTTACAAGTCATTACCTGCCCCAGGTAAACCACTGCACAAACTAGAATCACTCACAAAACGGCAGTACAATGACACCGATACTATACCCCTGCTGATGGGATGGCTTCCTTCGAGGTTATTCAAAGTTTCAGATTCGTGACTATCAGACGGATAAAGCCAAAATCCAGTGAACGTTTATCCCCAGCACCCTTAATGAAGAGACAAATAATCCATAAAGAAAGATACAGGTGTCATATCCCGGGTGTACATGTCCCGTCTACCCAGAAAAAAAGGGCAAGAGAACTCCAAAAGTAGGAAATATCGTACCGGTCTGAGACAACAGGTACTGAGCCAAACTCGTTTATATATGAGAATTAAAATACCTACTTGAAGAATTTGTGGTAATAGCTGTTGCTTGGGGTAAATAACCATTCCTAACTCCATTAAATTTAATATTATCATAGAGATAAAATTACATGAACGGGCAAGTATTGGCAATTATCTATTCGAGGTGGAAGGGGACAAAAAAAGCACGCAAAATACAATAACCAAAAAAAACTAAAAGAATTATATTACAGTTAATATTTATTCAGTGTGGAAAATATTAATACGGTTGAAAATAATTTATTAAAAATATGTTATTATAGTCATCTATAAATTCGTCTATATTGACAAACCTGTCAATACAAACCGTTTTCTTTCTTAAAAATAAAATGCACTTTTCTGAAATGTTATCTAAATTTTAATTAATCTTGCTATTAGTTTAAAGTATAACATAAATGCATTTTTAAAACGAAAGTTTTGTTTTTATATGTTAAGTGATTTACTAACAGCCTCATGTTTGGAAAATTTAAGTAAGGGGGACAGAACTAAAAGAAATTACTTCACGAATATAAATGCCTTGTTTTACCCAGCCTTTAATCTTTAAAAATTAAGAAAATATTACAAGCAATGTAATATTTTTTCTAATTTTAGATACTCCCGCTTCATAGCCTTACTTACCAAGACTCTTATTAAAATATTAAAAAATTTTCAATAAATGTTAAATTCTATTTTTTAAAAATAGGTGTCGCATTGTAGCGAGCTTTTTCGATTATGATTTCAGAGAAATTTTCTCAAGTACAAATTGTGGAAAAAGAGACTTAAAAAATTACTAAATTGAACTTTTAAAAATAAAAAAGGGTTCTTGAAACTTTTATTTTAGTTTTAATTGAAAGTTAAATTTACCATTTCCAGTAAACAAAATACTTTGGTGTATTTCAAACAGAAATTATATTGATTGAAATCTAAAATTTTGATTATTTTTTTTTTTTAGTCTTTCAATTTTTCGGCCATTTTTGAGTGATCGACAAATTTGTAAATAAAAGTTAATTCTAGGTTATAAAAATCTTACAAAAATAAAAAATACATCTGTGAGAATTTTCACTGGAATTCCAATTTTTCTCATCTGGGTGGCTAGCTGGTTTGTTGGATGGCTGGTAACAGAGCTTTCTTGCTATTTTCTCTTGATGTCAATGCCTTCTATGATGTTGACCTGTCTTCTTCTTTTGCAGTCTGAGGTCCTCGCTGTAGAAAGGTCTTCTCTTCCTACTGTCAAAATATCTTCTCTTGCTTTCAAAAGGTTTTCTTACTGCCAAAATGTCTTCTTTGCTTACTGTCTCAGTAGATACGTCTCTGTATCTACTGACCCTAGCTTCATTTATACAGAAATACTAGGCTCCACTCTTTCCCACTATTCATTAGAGTTTGAGGCCACATCTTTGATTAGTCAATATATACAGAAAAAATAATTTCTCTGAACTGGAAATGGATCCTTCACACGGACGTGGTTTAACAGATTTTCCACAAACCGTTTGGCCTACATAAAGATACAGTCAGTTAAGTGCCATACGCGAAAGACGCTTGGGCGATCATGTCTCGAAAGAAACATGACTGACTTGTCGGAGGATTATCCCGCTGTAGGCTGACATTGCTTTCTGCGGTAGACTGGTTGCCAGCCAAAGCTATAGAACCCAATCTGTCCTGTTATTTAACCTATAACTGGAAGGAAGAGATGGATTAATACCTTTCCCAAGGGTATTTGCGCGTAAGTGAATGCAATGAATTCAACTAGAATTTGAACTCGGCTCCCCGATTTGTCGTTCCGAGCCGATATCCACTGCACCACAACGCACATCCACATAAAGATACACATCTCTCAAAAGAACGGGCATTAAAAACCAATCCGGACGATAATACATTTAAGCAAGGATAACATTTTTAAAATAATAAAAATTAGTTTTTTATACAAAAACATGCATATAGAAAATACAAATGTAAAATTCTCAGTCTCAACTTTCCATCGTGCGCATGCGTAGAAGCAGCAACATAAATATAAACTTCGCGTTCGATCTCATTTAAACACACACAAAGACCTACCAAATCCTATCCGTAACATACTTGTTGACAACACGAATATTATAGCATCATCCACAGGCAAAAAAGTGACTAAAAATAATGGAAGCATTATCAATAAAAAAATATAAAAAAAAAAACACTCAATAATATCAACTCCGAACACGCTAACAATGTGCTTACCGTGCTCGGAACATACAACATGCACACTATTCTACAAGCATACAAAACGCAACATACATTCTGTTACACGTAAAAAATCCTCGATAATGGCTAAATGTATAGCGGGAAGCACTCGAATAAGCAAAACAGTTGGACAATTTTTTGTGTAATTTATGTCCTCAAAAGAAAAAATTCATATGATCACATAACAAATTACATTAAAAAAAACTTCTAGAAAACATTTTTAATGAAATCTGCACACACACACACACACACACACACACACACACACACACACACACACATATATATATATATATATAGCTACTTCCACTCATTTTCGATAACTAACTTTTAAATTGAAATTTTGAAAAAAAAGTTTTCCTGAAACTTTTATTTTAGTTTTAATTGAAAACAAAATTATTAAATTTACCATTTCCAGTAAGCAAATTACTCTGATGTATTTTAAACAGAAATTATATAGATTAAAATTGACATTTTTCAATTTTTTTTTTAATCTTTCAATTTTTCGGCCATTTTTTTAGCGATCGACATATTTGTAAACAAAAGTTAATTCTAGGTTATAAATTCTTGAAAAAATAAATTATATATCTGTGACAAATTATTTTTGGAAGATTAGCAAATTTAATGTTAAATTAAACTGTATTACTTATTTATAGCATAAAATTTAGAATAAAACTATTTCTTAAATACAGAGTTGAACTTTTTAACCTTTCCACTGTATTTGACATGTGTTAACAGATTGACACAACATAAGTATAGGTACCTCCACTTTTCAGTATAAATTTTCGACACCTGATTTTAAAATGAAATTTTTAAAATAAATAAGTCATGTGACACGATAACTAGGCGTATATTAAGGTGCTTTGTAAAATATGTATTTTATTATAATAGATTAAAATAGAAAATGGTTAAGAATAGAAAATAGATTAAAAGCATGTTTCGTTTAACAAAAGTGAAAAAGAAGAGAAAAAATAAATAAATAAACGCTTTTTCTTTTATGAGGAAAATTGTGGAAGAGAAAAGGGTATCAGATTACTGTTTTACATCCTACCACTCTTCCGGTAAATATTTAATGTGATAAGAGATAAAGTTCAGGAAATAGGTTTTTGAATGACCAGGTCAAAGGCTGTCTTTACTGTATCTTGACCACACATTAAGAATTTTCTGGCGGAAGCTTTATTAAGATAAAAAGATTTTTTTAAAAATCCTGGAAAAAAACTAAGGCTAAGTGCAGACTGGGTGTCTGCAGGATGTTTACACATCAAAAGAAGGAAAATTTAAGTACCCTGAAATTTCGGACTTACAGTCGCCAATGCTTATCACCCAGTGATCTAAAGCATTTCCGGATTTCCGGATTAATTTTAAATAAATACAGGTGATTTTTCTGAGTCAGATCAGTTGAGTTGAGTTAGTTCCGCCGGGCGTGTGCTTGAAGTAGATCCTCCGTTCGTCTTGAGTTGGTCAGTTCGGAATTCGATCTCCGTTAATTAGAGTTAGAGCTGTGTGTCACATTCGCCTGCCCCAGCCGAAAAGGCTAACTCTAAACGAAATAAAGCATCGTTTCAACTCATCCAAGTTCTGGAAGTTCGCTCCTTATAGTTCAATCTTGTACCCCCAGCTTGAGGCTCCGACATTTTCAACAAACTACCGGCAAATATCACAGCGTGGAGAACGGCCGCCGGAGAAATTGTTCGGACCGTCAATTGGGGTGTTACAGTCATATTTTAGGTTTAAAATTAGTTTAATTGAAAGTCAAGAGATTAAATTTAGTAATTCCAATAAACAAAATACACTGGCGTATTTTAAAGCGAAATTATATTGATTGGAATCTAAAAATTTTCAAATTAAAAAAAAATTTAAAAGTACCGCCATTTTATTGATTGATGACAGATTTTTAAACAGTAGCCACATTCCTGTTTTAAAAATCTGGTAAAAATAAAATATACGTCGCTGACACGTTATTGAAGTAAATTTTTTAAGTTAAAACTTACCTTTATCTGTTTTCAAACAAATGTACTTGCTTACTCTCTGAAATATTTGCTATAACATTTTAACAGATAAGGTAATCCGATCTACACGGCCTATCTCAAGTGTCGAGTGACATAATGACAACCGGAAATTGTAAACAAGGCTAAAGTAGGGAGGCCGAAGGCGACAAAATTATATGAATGTAATTTTTTATGTAAGGGAAGACAACCCTTGAATCACGGGACCTTTTACTGATAAATATCACGTACGGCTATCCGTACAAATAAAAATATGGGCAGTAAAAATGCACACAATTAAAATGTTTTAATTATTTTAAAAATCCATTGGCTCAATCATTTGTATTAAACTTTTAAATTTTCGATTAGTAATTGTAGTCTTCATGCATTAATTACATACCCTAGCCGAACACGTTGAGGAAGAAATTTAAAAATAATTTTTAAACTTTTTATATATAATTTTTATATATAATTAAAAAATTAAAAAAAATGAAAATAATTTTTGTAAAAATTCGTTATTCATTGATTTTTTTTCTTTTCAGACTATGATACGCTTAATTTATATTGTTCATAAAAGCAATCAGAAGTTTATCCACATAAAAATTGGCATAGTTATTGCATTTTTCGCAATTCAGACCTATTTTTTAGAAAAGGGGCTCTATTGGAGAAAAAAATGACTGTTGATTAGCATTCCCCAATGACTCCTGAATTTAATTATATTAGGCTTATTGTGGACAAAATTCGAATTTTTAAGCATTTGTGGAAATTAATTGGGTGGGGGGGGGATAACATATGTAAAAAAAACTATTTTTACCAATATTTTATACAAAATAATTATTTCAACATTGATTTCGATTAGGAATAAGTCCTGAAAGTTACAGCAAAATCCTACCATTATTTGATTTTTGCGAGAATTTCCAATTTAATGTGTCTTTCACTGTCAAGAAAGTGCATTGTGCACTATTATGTTTTTTTTTTAATTATTAACATTGCGGCAATTTAGGGCTCGCAATGACGTAAGAAAAAAACAGACTTTCTACAAAACTTTCGACGTGTTAGAAATAAAAAAAAAATTTAAAAATAATTAAAAAATTCTTTGATCTATCCTCTTAATGATAATATAAACATTTTGCCGATAAAACTTTGTTTTTATTTAGTTTGGGGCCATTTTCCTTCATACTATGCTGTTTTTTCAGTGATTTTGCATAAGTATGTGGCGATCCCAAGTGACATAACTGCACAAACCATTTTTTTCTGCAAGGGTAAAAAGCAGTGAACACACATGACTTTTTAATGTACACATAGAAAATACCATAAAAAAAACCTTCAAATACACAAAAAAAATGAAATTCAAAATTATTTTAAAAATACAAAAGCATAAAAACAATTCTTTTAAAATTTCATTATTAATCGAAATTTTTTTCTTCAGACTATAATGTCATTAATATATATTATTTATTAAAACAATCAAAAGCTTATCAAATTAAATAATGTCATAGTTTTATTGCATTGTTTATTTAACTATTGAAAGCAGATTTTCGAAAATAAAGCCAAAATTTCCCAAAAATAATCAATGATTTATATATATATATATATATATATATATATATATATATATATATAGTGATGATCATCCACGTATACTGTCTTAATATGTATAGGAAAGAATATTAATAAAAAGTTTTGAATTTAAAAATGTACTTTTTTTTAACAGTATTTGTTTATTTTTATTATATTTTATATTTCAGACCGCCCTCGGTCCTTCATCAGAAACAAGTGATTTTTAAATTTGAATTAGAAACGTATTTCACGATAGCGTCCGAATATTTTTTGTTTACATCACGTGGTGTGTTTGTTCATAACATGCAGCACGTCCGTAGAGAAAGTCTGTTTGTTTTAGATAAAAATTTCTTGGAATATCTGAAAAAAAAATTTTACCTATTGAAATATTTGTAAAGATTCAACACACCTAAGTCCCTATTTAACCCTAGCTTGTGTGTATTTAATTTTAAAATCCAGTATTTTTCTTTCTTTCTGCGTGTGTATGTAGAACTAAAATTGGAGTCTATTAGTAAACATTTGCAATTTTCTAAAGTATGATCAGGTTGATTAAAATGGGCTGCAATTGGGGAGTATACATTTTTTTGTCGTATATTTAGTTTGTGATTATTGAAGCGAAATCTAAAGCTATTACCGGATTCGCCGATATATCCACTGTTGGGGCAAATTGAGCAGAAGATAAAGTATATGATGTTTTTGCTGTCACAAGTAAGGTTTGGTGGGTGTAATTTTATTTTGGTGTTGGGTACAGAGAATGTTTTGTCTGTTATTAAATGTTTACAAATTAAACAGCGAGGCTTTCCACATTTTAAATTCCCTGATAGGTTTGTATTATTTAAATATTTGTTAGAAGTGAGGATAGTTGATAGGTTGGGTGTTTGTTTCTTTGCAGTTATGGGTGGTTTATCGAAAATGTCTTTGATGTTTTTGTTTGATTGGAGGTTCCTGTAATCATTTTTTAAATTTTTGATAAGTGTGTAGGAATATTGATTCTGGTTAAAAACCATGGGAATTCGGTTGTTATCTTTTCGTTTTTTGTATGTGAGTGTGCTACGATCTATGTGGATGGTTTTATGTAGTGCTTCCTTTATTATTTTTATTGGATATTTACATTTTAGAAACTGTTTTGTTAGGTTGTTAATGTTGTTTAGAAAATCTGGATGGTCTGAGCAAATGCGTTTTATTCTAATAAATGAGCTGTATACGATTGATTTTTTTTAATTTGAGGGGATGACAGCTGTTACAGTGTAGGAATTTATGTTGGTTTGTGGGTTTGTTGTATAGACTGGTGGAAAGTGTATGTTTATTTAATTTTACCATGACGTCTAAGAAAGGGACGGATGTGTATGAGTGTTCCATGGTAAATTTGATTGTATTGTGGAAGTTATTGCAGAAAGTAAAGAAGTTTTTTAATTTTTCTAATCCATGAGTCCATATTAAGAAAATATCATCAATGTATCTAAAATAATGTGATGGTTTGTATTGTGAACTGTCTAGTATCTTTTTTTCTAAAATATGCATAAAGATATTGGCATAACTAGGTGCCATTTTCGTGCCCATTGCTGTGCCACTAATCTGTAAATGCTTTAACAGCTGTCATCCCCTCAAATTAAAAAAATCTATCGTATACAGCTCATTTATTATTCTTCTGCTCAATTTGCCCCAACAGTGGATATATCGGCGAATCCGGTAATAGCTTTAGATTTCGCTTCAATAATCACAAACTAAATATACGACAAAAAAATGTATACTCCCCAATTGCAGCCCATTTTAATCAACCTGATCATACTTTAGAAAATTGCAAATGTTTACTAATAGACTCCAATTTTAGTTCTACATACACACGCAGAAAGAAAGAAAAATACTGGATTTTAAAATTAAATACACACAAGCTAGGGTTAAATAGGGACTTAGGTGTGTTGAATCTTTACAAATATTTCAATAGGTAAAATTTTTTTTTCAGATATTCCAAGAAATTTTTATCTAAAACAAACAGACTTTCTCTACGGACGTGCTGCATGTTATGAACAAACACACCACGTGATGTAAACAAAAAATATTCGGACGCTATCGTGAAATACGTTTCTAATTCAAATTTAAAAATCACTTGTTTCTGATGAAGGACCGAGGGCGGTCTGAAATATAAAATATAATAAAAATAAACAAATACTGTTAAAAAAAAGTACATTTTTAAATTCAAAACTTTTTATTAATATTCTTTCCTATACATATTAAGACAGTATACGTGGATGATCATCACTATATATATATATATATATATATATATATATATATATATATATATAGGCGTTTTATTTTGTGTTTCTTTGGATTTTGCTGGATCGCCCTCGCCTGGCATAAAATGAACTGAAATCAGAATTTCTCAGAATATCACTACAAATGGAATAATAATATTTATTTTACATTACTCTTATCAGCAAGGGATTTTTACTAATTTAATTTACAACTTCCAACAATTAATTTTAGACTAATGACAACGAATAATTAGTTATTCCCCTTTGCACATGATCTTCGAAGTTACCTCCCTTTTTCCCTTTCGAATGACAACAGAATTTTATCAGCAGATTATTTTTTTCTTTTCTTGTTAGTTGAAACTTTACAAGTTTGGATGTGAATTATCATTCACAATCTAAGGTGGCATCTGGCGTTAACTGAGGATTTGTAAGGTCGTCCTACAAACCAAAGTTAGTAAATTTGAATTCGATCTTACCGGGTGGTTTCTCTGAGTGAGCGTGTCGCAGTATTAAACCAGAAATAGGATATGAACGATGCATTTTGGTGAAAAACAGTGTAAAAAGAAATGCAGTATTTATGCTCAGAAAGATATCAGAAAGTGCAATGCAAATACAAAACGATGTTGTATGTACCTGTACTAAACTGCTAAAAAATATCATAGTATGAATAAAAAAGGCCCCAAACTTAATAAGAATTAAACTTTTCCATCCAAAGAAAGATCAAAGTATTTTTAAATTATTTAAAAAAAATTTAATCCCATCTAATACGTTCGAAATTTTGGTAACGAAATCTTCCGAGAGTTCAAAATGAAAAACGTAATATTACATAACTCAGTATTTTTCCGGTGATAAACACATTAATTTGGAAATAGTTGTAAAAAACAAAAAATTGCCGGATTTTAATGAAACTTTTTGGACTTATTCACAAACGAATGAAATTATTTTTTAAATCATTTTTTTTTTTAATTCTTGGTAAAAATATTATTTTTTACATCTGTTACCCCCGCTTCATGCCAATTCATGAAATTTTATAAAAATTAAATTTTGTTGCGATAAATAATTTTATTAGTTAAACGCAGGAGTCATTTGGGAATGTAAATCATCTGTTATTTTCTCGTAAGATTTTGCCTCTCTTTCCGAAAATCTGCTCCCAATAGTAAAATCAAAAAATGCAATATATGACATGATTTAATTTGTAAGCTTTTAATTGCTTGAATAAATAATAAAAATTAAGAACATAAGAGTCTGAAAATATATATATGTTTTTTTTTTATTATTATTGATAATGAAATTTTAAAAGATTTGTTTTCATTTTTTATCTAATTATAATAATTTATAGTTTCAAAAATATTTTTAAAATACTTCAAAGATTTGTTGGGGTTAGTTTAAAAACTTCTTAAGCTTAGATTATATTTAGTAATCGAAAATTAAAAAGATTAATACAAATTGTTCTGCCTGCATCGTTTTTAAAATATATTAATTTGTGTGTGTGTGTGTGTGTGTGTGTGTGTGTGTGTGTGTGTGTGTGTGTGTGTGTGTGTGTGTGTGCGTGCGTGCTTGAATTAAATAGCCATGTTTTCAGAGTTTCCTCCC